>JAWPHD010013147.1:0-70549 GCA_037043455.1 Cyrtodaria siliqua
CTACCATCAACGTCAACTTCGGGCCCTGTAGTCGTTACACATTGGGCCGAACGTTGTAAGTGTTGTTAGACCGTGACTACCACCATCGTCCACCATCAACGTCGAGCCCGGTGGGCTTTCGGTACAAGATAGTCCAATCGAGCTGAACGTTGAAAGTGTAGTACTCAGGCAGTGCTGAGTACAGATACAACACGTTCTGATTAGGTATACACCCCACACTAGGATGGTACCGTAAGCACTTCTGAGGGCCGTTTCTTGGATGCTACTGTGACGTATAACCACCACGGATACAGACATAAACATCACGGGACTTACAACCAACCGGATTGACCTGCTTAATGGTGACAGCGCAGAATTTCACATGCACGCGGATTGTCCTACTAGAGAGGCTTTAAATCTACCGTGCCCTGATTGGTCGGAGAGCTTCTAAACATCTTTTCGAGCCGGAAATGGGATTGACCTACTTACCATCTTTGCAGTCATCCCATTCGTCGAAACAACAATCTACTTGGATCAACTTTAATCTTCTACGTCTTAAATTACTATAGATAATCAACGATAGATTTTTTCACCCACTTGCCACCAACTCAACTTTTCTTCTGCAACTTGTAATTTCCCTTGGATCTGATTGATGTAACGACATCCGACGAACACTGGACTTAATCTTCTTTTGAAAAGCTCGCGCCAAAAGTCATAGTTGCCAATGGCGAGGATAAACAAACACTTCGACTACTACTAAAGTATGTATTATTTCCTGTCTTGTTTCTTAGGGCATTTTATTTTAACAATAAAATAATTCCAGTTGATATGCGTTTAGCTGTGTATGATATGTGTGTATATGGTGTCAGACTGGTATGATTTTGCTTCCGGATCGTTACCCACGAAAGCAGTACTTTAAAAAAACATGTGTTGACAGTTCAGGGCCTGGTTACTTGTGAAAAAATGTGTTTGAATACTGTGTTTACTATGCCATTATCATGATTATATAAAAGGCAATGTTTGGCAGTTTTTATTAGCACTGAGCTTTGTTTTGCATGACTATTTGCCGACTGTGGAGGGAACCGCATAACGCCATCTGCCTACTCACAGAAGTGAAATTTGTGAACAAACAAGTATATCGACAGGGGTTAAGACGTTGATTTTCAGGACTTCTTAATTCTGGATAGTTGAAGGAAAAAAGTTCCATATATGTGTACCTTAGTTGTGGAATAAATGACAACGGCTCGAAAACAGTGTATTTTGTTCTATTCTCAATGTACTGAAATATTACCAAACCGAGCCCATATGCTCATTTTCACAAGAGTACACGTGTATTTCCTAAATCTTGTCTCTTGGAAACTTGGCACAGCAGTGGTTAAAATTTCCCCACCCACCGACTTTACGGTACAGAATAACTAGATATATATTTCACTAAAGTGCGATACGTTTTTATTTAATCATGGTATTTTAGATTATCGATACTGCAGTAGCTTTTAAAGTTTAGGTAGATCTACTGTTACCTTGACTTTCTTTATCCAGCTGGAAATAATCGGCCGCAATAATCACCAACGGTACACCCTACATGACCAGATTCTAGAAACCGTTGAAAGCTCGAAATACCTTGGAGTGGACATAAGCAACAATCTATCATGGAACAACCACATCAGCAGAACAACCACATCTGCAAACAGGACACTGGGGTTTGTAAAAAGGAACATAAGGTAAAAAAATACAGGTATAAGAGAGGTCGCCTACAAAACACCAGTGAGCCCTCTCCTTGAGTATTCTTCCCCTGTCTGGAGCCCCCACACAAAGACCAACATAAATAAGATAGAAATGGTCCAAAGAAGAGCAGCCCGATGGACCGTAAATAACTACTCCCAACACGCCAGTGTCACTGACATGCTAGGTAAATTAGGATGGATGACGATAAGATGCCAGGTTATGTCTCTTTTTCAAAACAATCCACTGCCTTGTTGCTGTACCCATGCCCCCATAATGAGAATTCCCCGCCAATCCCACCCCCTTGCCTTTAGACAAATACACACTACTGCTGATTACTACAAGTATTCGTTCTTTCCCCTTGCAATCGTACAGTGGAATAGACTACCAGTCGACATTGCAATGCTGCCAGACCTGAACTCGTTCAAACAGTCACCCACTCCATGCCATAGACAGGAAGCTTGCTTTTATTTTTATTCTTACTTTTAAAAATCACTTTGTCTTCTTCAATCTTTTAACATTATAACACTATCATACTTTTATCTTACTCTCACTTGATTTTAAAACTATTTATCTTTCTTTTAACTACTCACACTGCACAGACGCGCACCTGCACATAATCCCCGTGAGGGGGTGTTGCAGTATCAATAGATAGACAGATAGGTTGTTTACCTACTAATGACGTCACATAAACGATGAAGTCTGGTAACCTGCCAACTGGATGGACTAGCTTCAACGCGAATAGAGGTGGGCCGGATACCAAACACATGGGAGTTAACTGCGTTTGGAACGAATACAGACATGACCTCCCCTTAACAAGGGAGTTAACTATGTTTTGACCTTTTTACCACGTTTTTTTTCCCTGTAGTATTTGCTACTCGCGTTACCGTAGAGCTCGCTTGCGCGCGCGTCGCTTCGCGACGCGAGCTGAGCTCGCTATAAATAGTTTATTAGACTAAATCACTCTGTACAATGCTCAGTACTATGTTTATTTATGGTCCTGAAAATACATACATATAATAATAAGTAGGATTACATATATTTAACATATTAAAAATAATACATGTCAACTTTGCAGTAACATAACTTAGTCAAATATTGCTAAATAACGAAATGATCCACTCATATATTTACTAAATACAGAGATGCTAATATATTTCCTAGAGTAATATTTATGTCAGAGCTTAATAAAATATTAATATACATACAAATATGTTTACAATTTACAATGCCTACAATTAGAGTTTGGCTCTAGAGGCCTAGTACATACATGGCTTTGTTCATTCTCACAATCTGCTCACTGCAAATTAGAAGTGCATGCATTTGATTAGTTGTGCAAAATGTTAGAATAAATAACTAGATTGAAACAATCCAATTCAATCCAAGACAACTCCAGAAAATCTCAGAATTATCAATATACACAATAAAAGAGAAAAAGAGGGAAACAGTACCTTCAATACAACTTTCAAGAAAACATGTTTTTCTAAGATCTGACACAAAGACAGAAAGCGGGAAAATGCATTTCAGGTAAGCAATGATCTGATTGGTCACTTGTGTGGTCAATTTATAGTGATGTGCATTGAAGCTGTTATTTGTATTAATTTGCTTATAGGTTTATTTTAAAGGTACACTGCCTATTTTATATATAATGAATACAAGTTTAGTTGTACATCAATTTACTTGTCGTAATGTAAGTTATATAATGTTAAAATTGTTATTTAATATCATTATTAAGTGTGATTTCTACACCTAATAATTCACATACTACATTGTCATGACGTCAGCTACGTTACGCGGTTGTAACGCGTTCGCTCTACAAATTTATGCGACACCTTAGACCAAATTTAACGATACTAACCTGCATTTTATAAGGTAAGACGTCAAATAATTAAGAAATAATAAATATGTAACTGTGTTCCATCGGTGAATGAAATACCGTTAGGTATTCGGATGCGTAGTAATTAAATCACGAGTGCGTTAGCTTGGAAAGCTTGGCTAAGCGAATGATCGTAAGAGTACGATTCCTATGGAGATCATAACCAAAACGGTGAAATTAAAACTGAAAAAAAACGATGTACTAAACAGAAAAATTACTATGAACAACTGTTTAACCAAGAACTTAGCGATACTCTAGATGATGCACACATAAAACATGTTTTAGATGTTGTAGAAAATCCAGAAACTCATGGATTACCTAAGTTAGACTGTAATTCTCTTAACATGCCAATCAGTAGGGAAGAGGTTAAGCCATCTATTTATAGCACAAAATTACGGAAGGCATGCGGGATAGATGATATCCCAGCATATGTTTACGTAACGATACTTGCATATATATTTTATTTAGTATAATAAGTCATTCCTTTGATAAAGGCATTGTACCTGATGACTGGATGAAAGGCTTAACTTGCCCTATATATAAAGGAGATGATCAAAAATGTCCACTGAATTACAGGCCAATTACGCTAATCTCGATATCATGCAATGTTTATACACATATAATGAATAAAAGATTGTGTAAATTATTGTGCGAATGGCATTTTGAGTGAGGGACAAAATGGCTTTAGAAAAGATCGAAACTGTCAAGATCATATATATTTTCTGTACACAATTATTAAAAATGGAAAGATTCAAAGAAAGTAGACATTTGCATGCTTTGTAGATTTCAGGAAAGCGTTTCTCACTGTTCAAAGAGATTGCCTATGGTATAAGTTATATGCTTTAGGTATTCATGGCAAAATAAATGTCTGCTATAAACTCGCTTTACAGTTCTGTTTCATTCGCCATTAAGGTGAATGCTTTTCTAACAGACTGGTTCCCTGTCCAAAATGGCGTTAAGCAAGGCTGTAATTTATCCCCGACATTATTTTCATTGTATATCAATGATATGGCTAACGATATAAACCAAAGAACCTTGGTGTATTGGTTGACGGTGTTTCGATATCAATAGTGTTATATGCAGATGATATTGTTTTGATAGCTGAGACAGAAGGTGAGCTACAACTTATGTTAAGTAAACTTAACGACTGGTGCAATAAATGGCGTCTAGCTGTAAACCAAGAAAAAATTAAAGTCATGCATTTTAGGACAAAAACGAAAGAAATGTCATCCTTTGTTTTCATGCTTGGTGATAAATCTGTAGACATTTCAAAATGCTACAAATACCTTGGTCTTTGGTTTAACGAATTTTTAGATTTTTCTAAAGAACCAAAATCAGCCAGTCGCGTACTTGGAGCAGAATATACAAAATACTTAACTGCAGGGGGAATGAAATATGATGTATATGAAAGGTTGATTGAAACACTTGTTGAACATGTACTGTATTACTGCGCAGGAATCTGGGGTCAACGATATTTTACGGACGTTAAATTAGTCATAAATAAAGCATGTAGATATAAGTAAATATGCATCACATATAGCTACTCGTGGTGATATGGGAATGGAATCATGCATTGTTAAACAAAAGATAGAGACTGTAAGATTATGGTGCAGATTAAAATTAGATTGTGTAACATCATTCATAAATGGTCATTAAATATAAGCAAATCATGGGAAAAGAGCATGTTAGCATTTATAAATGATCTAGAAATACAATATTGCATGTTATGTGAAAAGCCATGTAAAGATGTGTGTATTAATATTGTTAAACACAAACTAATAGATAAGGAGCATGGTAAATGGGAGCAGAAATTAAATAGTAATGGTAATAATACAAATGGAAACAAATTAAGAACATATAGAACATGTAAGTTTAAATTTAAAACGGAATTCTATGTTAAAATGAACTTATCAAGGGGCCAACGGAAAACGTTATCCAAATTCAGATGCTGTAATTTACCTTTAGCTGGAGAAACTGGAAGGTACACCCGTCCAAAAACTCATTTTAACGAAAGAATTTGCAAATACTGTAACTTAAGTGAATTGGAAGACGAAACTCATGTTTTAATAAAATGTACATTGTATGATGATATCCGGTATGACATTTTCAAAGCGACTTCGCTTATCAACACTTTGTTTTATACTTTTCTGCCATCAGAAAAATCTGGTTTTCTTATGAAAAATGAAAAACTTCAACTTAAGATATCTTCAACGGTATGTAAAATGAACAGAAGGAGATGTACCATCCATCTTAATCTAACTATTTTATTTTAATGTTTGCAATTTCTAAGTTATTATATATTAAACTATTTTTAAACTACATAATGTTTGATTTTTCTTAAGAATGAGTGTTGACTAGATTTTAAAAGACCCAAAATAACACACAATCGGCATTTTATTGAACCTGTCCTTAACAAACAGTTAGTTGCAAATCCTTAAAAATAGAAATAATCTTAATTATAATTTGCATCTCGATTAAACATAGTCGAATTAAATTGTCTCAAGCTAATGATAACTGTTCGTTCTGCATATTTTACATGTTTTATGTTTTAGCTGTATTTTATATGCATTGATTTGTATAAATTAGTGTCTCATAGGCCGATATCGGCCCAAAATCTTATATATTTTAATATTTTGTACTGAACGTTGTGTATGCCATATGATGATTTGTGATACTTTAATAAACATTTATCTTCTTCTTCTTCTTCTGTATTTTATTCACGTACATATTATAACCCCATTGTTTACCCTATTGTTGGGGCACCATTTACCGGCTGTTCCATTGGGCGCCCCGTATGCAAAGTTCTGCGTTTCAATACAATAGTAGTCACGTGACAAACAATTAAGTCATTGCTTACGTCATATAGCTTGCGCTGTATGACGTCAAACGTTCTCAGCTTGTTCAAGATGCTTATTAATGTTATATGTACTGATGCATATGATGGGTTTATATCGGGCTGTGCAATGTTTGGGAGCTTGGCAAGTTTGTTGTAATTAACATTTCATTAAAATTACAGTTGAGTTTGTCTTCGTGTCTCTCTTCTTTATGTTTATGAAAGACTGCGGAGGTCGTGTTAGAATGATAAATAATTAAGGTGTCTGAACGTATTGTATGATATACCATGCAAACAATTGGGATTAAATGTTGTATTACAAACAGAGTGATTCGGTCCTCATTTGCATCTGTAATACACAAGTGTATTACGAGATATAAGTCATGGCTTTATTATACACCCAGAAACCATGTTATGTGATAAATCTGCATTATTCATTTGAAATAAAATCTCCGGACATGATATCGCTCTTCGTAATTTCTGTTCAGGGATCGGTGGTATGAATCAAAAGTTATTACCACAACTATGGCGTACATTGCATGGTATAGCGTCTCCGTGGCCGAGTGGTGAACGACGTTGCATTGTACTAGTCTCGACTCTCACCGCTGCGGTTTCGAATCCCACTGGGAGCTCGACTTGTATGTGAGGAAGTGTCGATTCTTACGGATGGCGGGAGGTGTACAGTACTGGTTCTACCCAGGAAATGTGGGTGGTCTGTTTCCACCACAAAACATTCTACCGTCATATATAACCTGACATGTGTTGAAAATTACGTAAAACATCATACAAACAAACACACATTTCGTGACCTTATGTCTAATGTAATAAGGAACTCGCTGCTTAGAAACTTAAAAGTTGGTACAGCAAGCTTTGGGGCTAACAGTGGTTAAAAAATATGTTTGTTTGTATGGTGTTTTACGTCATTTTCTACAAATAGACGGCTATCTATATATGACGGCTTGCTGTACCCATTTTAAGTTTCTAAGCAGCTTGTTTGTATGGTGTTTTACGTCATTTTCTACACACAAAAAAAGTAAGCAGCGATTTCAAGGCAGACCACCCACTTTTCCTGGGTAGAACCAGTACTGTACATCTCCCGCCATCCTTACGAATCGACACAAAAAGATAGTTTCCTATTATTAAGCGCAATCATTTATAATTATGAACTTCAACGTCTTATCAGGCTGTAGAGGAATTTACAAGTTATAAATAGCCGTCACTTAGTAAACCTCGGCGATAATTACATTGCGATTTTATTTACCGCTAATCATTTAGTTAACCCTGACGCGTACTGTAACCAGTTAGAAAATACCTTCATTGTGTCTTTTATTTTAAAGAAACTAACCTAATATATGCAAAATTAGAATACAAAACTGTTTATCAAAACTCTATTTAGCCTAGGTGTTGAGGTCATATAATAATGTATAACTGCCGAATAAAAGTATAGGTTAATTCACGGGTTATTGAAATACCAGTTATTTAACTTAGTAATTCAGCTTTGGGGTTTGGCCCGTCTGGTTAAAGCCGTTTATATTGTATCTATAGAGTTTGGATTCTCAAAATATGTTATGTAATATACTTCGTCGTCAGTAGGTTTAAAAACGGTGTACATAATGTTTATGTTGTAAAATGGGATATCTAATTTAAAAGTTTCGTGTTATTCCTTTGTCTTAGGGATCATTTAGGTTATTTTTTATCATTGTAATACATATATAATGTATTTGAATAATTCTAAAAAAAATACCAATCCTGATGTATTTCCTTTTTACATACATTTTTTTTTTTTTCATAGCATATTACGCTGACCAATTGCCATCAAATTTATAGCGTCCATTGACTCCTTTAAGGATGTGTTTTCGTTTCCGAATATACTATGACCAGCTGTTCTATGAGTATGAGTGAGGCTAAATTACCCGTAGCGCTTTCTGGATCACTGTACATATATGGTGAGAAGAAGAAGAAGAAGAAGAAGAAGAAGAAGAAGAAGAAGAAGAAGAAGAAGAAGAAGAAGAAGAAGAGAAGAAGAAGAAGAAGAAGAAGAGAAGAAGAAGAAGAGAAGTAGAGTGAGGAGGAGGAGGAGGAGGAGGAGAGGAGGAGGAGGAGGAGGAGGAGAGGAGGAGGAGGAGGAGGAGAAGAAGAAGAAGAAGAAGAAGAAGAAGAAGAAGAAGAAGAAGAAGAAGAAGAAGTCTGTATTTATCTAGGACAACATATTTGGCTTACAGTCCTCAAACAAAATACATTTACAGTATGTACACACATGTGTTGAAACACTTTTATGTAGGGTACAACTCGCGTCTAGAAACGTATGATATATTAAAAGAACAATCCACACATTTGCTAAGATAAATAAAAACACGAGCTTCGCACATGATTTAGTAATTACAAGTTTGTATTGATACTAAAAGCATTAACGCATACCATTGCTTTAAAATGATTGTAAATGTTAAATGATGTGTAAATGAGTGTAAGTTAATGGCGTCATAAGATACGAATTATAAACAGAAATAGGGGAGATTTGTGAATTGACTGCACATAAATTGTATATATATATTTAGTTATTGCATTTAAAGAAAAGTGTCAATAGCTTTAATATACCGTGTATAATCTGGACGGACAGCGTTAGCATATTCCAAAAGCAAATCTTTAGATCGACAAATTATTTCATATGCCTTCAAGTATTTTGTAAGACTGGGTAACAAAGAAGTCAGTGTAGGGATAGTAACATTGCCAATGTCCTTAGCAACATGCAAAAGTAGTTTCAAAAGTGTTAGTTGTCAGACAATCTTCTTAAGGTATGAAACCACCAATTATTTTCCCCATTGACACCAATGTTAAAACGTCACATATTATTGATTTGCCGAGTCAAGTATGGATAATGCAGCAGGGTAATTTTCGTATAAAAAAATAGTTTTCCATTTGAAAAATCACCAGAAAAGGTGGAGTCACAAAAAATATAAGAAAGTTCTCGTTTGTGTACTAAACATGTCACGTGTACAGCTGTTTCCATTGGTAGTTGCTCACACAGTGTATGCAAAGATTCGAAACACTTCGTATACATACAATAACAAAATCGATTAGAAATGAGCTATTTTCCCCTACTTATAATGTCCATTTCAAACAAAAAAATGAGTGATTCTTTTTTATTATAGGCACTACATTCGTCTACACCTAGTAGGTTTATATGGAACTGGTAGTGGTAAACCATTTTCATTTACTACGAAAACTCGTCTGTTCTCCATGTAGTTGCCGGGGTAGAATACAACCACTGCAAACACAACGTCACATGCAGAGGGGTAGGACTCCACCCCCCCCCCCCCCCCCCACCCAAACACATTCCCCACCCCACCCCCATTCATATTCATTTTGTCATTTTTTTGTTCATGCGCATTAAAGGACTTTATCATGACCCCTGCATTGTTTCGGGTGCCATCTCGCTTACATCACTAAGAGCAGTGGCGGAAAAACGTGGCTCCAGCGTAAATGGAGTGTTTACAATAGAATTTAAAGCAACTCTGCAGTTCAGGGTGAGAAAGTCCTAGGCCCATTCTTCATATTTTATCTCGATTTACATGGAGGTTGAGCCTGGCATGTTCATGCCTGTTAGGCGCCATATAACCTTTCATGTGTTGGTGCGCCGTAAAACCCAATTCATTTCGTCTGTTCTCCCGGTATATTCTATTTTAATTATTGAATTGAAAATATCGAAAACATTTTGGTTAGAAATTGATCAACTAATAAAACAAAATCAGCAGTTAAATATAACGCAACTTGTGGGGGAAATATAAAAATGTGTTATTACTAGGCCCTCACACCTGTGGTTTAATTAAACGATTTATACGTTTCTATCAGGTGGTATCAAAACTCAATCAAGATATCACCTGTGTACTATGGTATACAACAGCAATCATAGGTTAATGTTTCCCATATACTTATCGTTACATTATTACCGTGAATTACGCACACATGTGTCTCTAATTCGGTCGAATTAAGGACACGTGTTGGATAAAAACGTATTCCGGTGCATATGTACCCACCAACCGTATTAGGGACACACGTGTATAATTGTATTTGAACTTTGTAAATATACTAGGTATTTAAGTATCGCCATACTATGGTGGCAATTTTCTGCCACTAGATAGCTAGATAACTATCTAGATATTTGTTAGCGTTTTATCTAGATAACTGTCAACTATCTAGATAATTACCTTTACTTTCTAGATTATTTAGATAATTTCGATTATCTAGATAAATAAAACACTGCCATGACCGTCATCGGCACCTTCCTAATCACCGTCGGAACCATAGGGACCGTCCCTGTAAGAGTCTGGAGCCGCCGTCGGGACCACCGGGAGCGCCGTCGGCACAATCGTCGGCACCGACGGTTCCACTGTCGGCACCGTCAGGACAGCCGTCGGTACCGCCGGAACCGCAGTAGGCCCCGTCGTCGGGATCACCGTCGGGACCACCGGCAGCATCGCCGGAAACGACGTCGGCACCACCGAGACCGCAAAAAACACTCAACACTACTCATATAGTGGTAATTTGCGTCTCATCACTCACCAGTATACATATAGATTCATAATTTTATATTCCAAATAGATTATAGTTTTGAGCACGATGTGTCCCGAATTCGTTTCAGTCGTCGACCCCTTAAAATTATATGCACTATTTAAACCGAATTAGGGACACATACAATTTGTCCCTAATTCGACCGAATTAGGGACACATGTGTTCGTAATTCGGTCTGGCTCAAATACGGTTTCACAGATGTGATGTATTAGTCTACGTTTATCATTAAGGTGTTAGTACACCACTGAGATTGTGCCTCTCGTAGGCATTACGGGGTCCCGATGGGAAAGCTTATATTAGCAGGATTTTATAACGTGATATTTTGATAATAAAACCTGTTTAAAACATTTTTTACTGGAAAAATGGAAACCTGTTTGTAATTACCTATTAAATGTTTTAATTTTATATTTTGCAAACCTTTTAAGCCGAAATTAATTTCAGACAACACCGTTTTCCCTTTTTGGAGGAGGGGATGGATGGGGTAGGAGAGTTGATACTCGGACCACATAATGGTCAGATAGTGCCTAGATAAAAACGTTTCAATGCCTTAATTGTGATACAAAATGCACTCATTTGATTGATTGTTGTTATTATTAACTTTAATTCATCCGAATGGGAACAATTATTGGTGTTTGCTGCGATATGTAATTATAATTGACATAGACAATAGAGCGAAAGTAGAACTGGTTTAAACTATCCGTGACGTATTCAACAGATTGTCTGTTTCTTGCATGATACATAACCCCCTGTTTTTATTGAATTTTTCTAATGGAGAGCCATCGATAATTTGATTGATATGTTTTTTTTTAAAAATTAGCATATTTTGATTGCTTAACATACATCATTCCTATATAAAACGAGGAAGTAAAATCAATGGTGTAATGATACCTTACGACATACATGTTTACCCAACGTTTATTAGGAAATACATTATACGCTGTTTATTTAAAGTTATACGTTTAATATTTAAGTAAACACGTCTGGCACAACTGAATGTTGAAATGCGGTACCCCTGTTGTAAACCATGTTATGTTTTTGGTGTCGCATACAGTCTTCTTTTTATGCATGTAATAGTTGTTGTTGTTGTTGTTGTTTTGAATGCGCGTATTTCGATGGCTATGTTCTATGTACGCTTCATTTACTGTTCGGCCTTTATATCTACTGTTATTGCTCATGCGAATAGTATATAAATATCACATTCATGAGAGGGAGATAGTAAGAATGTTCACCCTGAGGATATGTTTATCAATATCCGAAGGGTGAACATTTTTACTATCACCCTCTAATGAATGTGATATTTATTGTATTATACCGAAATCCTCTCGGGTAAAAACAAGAGTACCGATTTCACTTTGCCAGATTTCTTTTCTAAAAGTTTTTATGAATGTTATATCGTTGGATCGGAAATACCGTAACTAAGAAAATGAGTGGTAGTTTATTGAAATCGGTCAAGTACTTTTGAAGTTATGATGAGTTAAAAATAACAATTTCACCATACTGAGCCAATGACGTCACCAAAACAGCGCGCATCAAAGCTGCGCATGGGATAATTTTTTTTACTATCACCCTGTACTATCACCCTCGCGTGAGATAGTAAGAAATTACACATTGTTGTCTATGGGGATTTAGCATGGGCGTCTTATGTGAGGTATAATTATATAGATTAGTATACACCCTCACGTGAGATAGTAAGAAATTACACATTGTTGTATATTATGGGGATTTAGCATGGGCGTCATATGTGAGGTATAATAAAATAGATTATTATACACCCTCGCGTGAGATAGTAAGAAATTACACATTATTGTCTATGGGGATTTAGCATGGGCGTCATATGTGAGGTATAATAATATAGATTATTATACACCCTCGCGTGAGATAGTAAGAAATTACACATTATTGTCTATGGGGATTTAGCATGGGCGTCTTATGTGAGGTATAATAGTACAGATTATTATACACCCTCGCGTGAGATAGTAAGAAATTACACATTATTGTCTATGGGGATTTAGCATGGGCGTCTTATGTGAGGTATAATACTATAGTTTAACATACACATTCGATATTTTGACATATACATGAGAGAATATAGTTTTTATATTCAGTCATATTTAGCGCGGGACTTACTTGTCATGTTTTTAAAATATAGACTACTATTAAAAGTTAGCACCTTATTAGATCTGAGATGAGATATATGCACAATTCTTCCACGTATTAATAGTGCGAGCTTTTAGGAGCGCACAATTTATCTACGGAAGAACGAGTGCATATATCCCAATACAAATCGAATTCGTTTTTATTGTACAAGTCACAGGTACCGGCATTCTCAATGCAAATGGCGTCGTGGGATACTGAGATTTTTGAAAACGTGTACTTTTGATCGTCGGAAAGGTACTTGGACATTATTTATTGCATGGATAAGGACATATTGTGCGTAAGGAATAGTGTCGATGAGTTGTTATGTCCGCGGGAGCTTCTACAAAGGCTAAACGGCGGTCTACGGGGGTCTGTATAGGCGAATAATACGGACTGGCTTAGAGTCGATTTTTAAAAACAGGTACGTTTTCTGTGTTTTTCGAGCACCAGAGCTTTTCTTATGTGGTGTGGACATATGAAAATGTATGTTATTGGAAAGATAATTTATTCCTGAGTTGATTGCAGCATATGACAGCTCTGTGGGACTTCAAAAACTAACACTGCAGCTGTTGTTTAGAGATGCATGCCTCTATTTTGGGATTTCCTCGATGCTGACCTTCAGTATTTAATAGAATATAACTTTTTTTTTTTTTTTAAACCGGTACCTGTGGTACAAGTATACGCAGTTTTAATCAAATAAAAATAGTAAGAATAATAAAAATGTATGTGTTAACATTTTATTTTTATCAAAAAAATATATTTGAACTAACATACGTGCTTACCATCGTACCATAGTACCATCGAACCATCGCATTTACAAGTCGATGAACGATGGTACGATGGCTATGTAGAAATGGCGATGGTAAGATGGCGACATTGTACGATGGCGATGGTACGGTGACGATGGTACGATGATACGATGGTACGATGGTAATGGTACGATGTGACAAGAATAGTTGGCGATGGTACGATGAAAGCATGTCGATGGTACAGTGATCCATCGCGTGATCGCCATCGTACCATCGCCATCGTAGCATAATATCATCGCTCGTCGATTTGTAAACGCGATGGTATGATGGCGATGGTACGATGGTCCATCGTGCTGTATATCGACATCGTATTATCGCCATCATACCATCGTAACATCACCATCGAACCATTGTACCAATCGTGTACCGACGTTCTAGCCCCTAACGGAACACTGTAGAAATGTTCAGCTATTCATCAGGCGTTGAACTATTAAACCACTAGTTCTGTGTTTTGTGTTTTTATTTATTTTCATTTAATGTCAGTTTTACTTCAAAACTGCACGTAAAAATAGATAAAACAGTAGCACAAAAATCTGAACAACACCAATACATACGTATAATACGGCGAACCACTTACATGTTTGTACTGGTTTGTCATTTTTGGAATATAGAATACCTCTAGAAAACCTCCTGGCATGCGATGCAATACGGGGTTGGTGTGATACTCTCGTGCTTGGATAGGCGTCATATTTTACTTTAAAAAAACAACGACAAAAAGTTCTCACCTAACAAAGTGAAACAAAGTGTCCCAACGGTAATCGTAGTTCGTGTATAATTATGTGTATACATATGTGTGGAGCTCACATCAAGTACGGTGTTTACTAATCTAGCTGCATTTCTACAACACACATTAGTTTAAAATTTATTGAAACAGGTTTTAAAATATGTCTTCTTTAATTATATTAAATTTTAATTCCGCACCATAATTACCATTTAAAAACATAATCTTAATCCGTCTTAATCCATCAGGACAAACTAATAAATACCTTTAACATGAAATGACGCAAAACCGATTTACGTAACAGTGTATAAATCATTGTCTAAGGGAGGCAACACTCATTTACCAAGCGCGGAATAGGCAGACTAACTTAGGTTTCTTGTTCTCATTAATGCATTAAACGTCTCACACCACAATTAATTTTCTATAGAGTCCCATTGTAATGTTTTTGTTCGTGGCATAGAGATAAACACAATTTACAACATGTAGTTATGCTTAAATCTGAAATTTAAAACACAATTAACAAATATTTACCAGGTTGAACATTTTTAAATGTCATGTTTGCGTGACACCTATCACAATTTACACAAAAATACAACCCATGATGTGTAAAATGAGGCAGAAATAGCTAGAAATCTTATATCAACATGAACTTTTCCGTGATCTCTTCCTAAAATGCTGTAGACTTAGAACCTGGTAAAGATAAATCTATGTATCCTGTAAAATGTAAAAAGATGGACTTATTTGTTTATCTACCTCCTTCATCTGTAGGGCACGAATATTCAAGGGAGATAATAGTGTTGTGAGTCCTGAAGGGACTGGAGGCGATCTGGCAGAATTATGGGTATCAATTCAAATACGAATACAACCAAACCAATTATATAGTTTTTTATTCAGCAAAACTCCAAAGGGCCATACAAACCTTGAGGATACACAGCATATATGCACGTTTGACGGCAGGTGCAGGCTCTAATTATGTGTACTTCATTCAAAACTACTATTTCAATAGCAACACAATATACCTGTACAATTTTGAAGCATAAATAACTTTAACAATCGAGATGTAAATGTCGTATAATATAGGTCAGTGCTATCGTTATTTATATTGTACACAACCTAATGTGTCTCAGATTCGTACTCAGAGGGCTGCAGTGGCGCAGTCGGTAGCGCGGTGGATTTGTAACCGGAGGCCCCGGGTTCAATCCTCCGTGGTGCCACTGAGTTCCGTCGGTGTGTTCATAGGCAAGACACTTTTCCTTAGCCTCGTCCTTCGGATGGGGACGTAAACCGGGAGGTCCCGTGAATCTGTCTATCAACCGAGCACGTTAAAGAACCATAGGAATCTATTCGATAATAAGAGTAGGGCAGGTTCCCGGATTCCTATGTATCCTTCCCCTCTCTCTGGGGCGGCTCTAAATAACCTGTACTGTGTTGATGAGCCGTTAAACAACATTCAATTCAATTAAGATTCATACTCAACGTGCATTTGCACTAAATTAGGCTTATTATCCGTAAGGTTAATATTATTGGTAATGAAATAGCATAAATTCGGACATGCACTATTCATACACTATTGACATTTTAGACATTCCTATTAATAATTGCTGACAGGTATATACTGTATATACATAGGCACATATATGCTTAAAGGTAAAGAAATAAATACTTTAAATTGAATTAAAAATATTATTAACACACAACTTATGTAGCAGATAAAATATACATGTCACATTGGTCTGTTACAGGGCATCACAATATACGTGATATCCATTTATATTGGTACTTGAGGTTAGGTTTCTTTTCTAGACGAAAACTATTGTGTATATAGTATATTAGTCTAATCAATGATCAGTACATGAAAAATGCTTATTAATAAATGCAGACAATTCTCAAGTTTTTGCGTCTGTGTGATCAAGATCGATTCAGGACATTTCGGCACCAAACCATTTCGGCATCTATTTTAAAAAAAAAATCGTTTTGGTTATATTTCTTTCATTACGAAACACATCAGCCTATCTGATACAGGTTTGTTTGTTTGTTTTTCGCAATGTAATACGTTATTGTATGCGGCATAGCGTGTCATTAAATTTACCTAAAAATGTATAAATATCGAACACTGTTTTAAATCGTGCCGTACACTTCCTCCTCGTACGTACGCGCACTCCGTTTTTTGTTTTTGTTTTTTGTTGTTGTTTTTTCAATGGAATACGTTATTTTATGCTGTATAGCATTTCATTAAATTTACTTGAAATATGTATTGTAAAAATACTTGAAATATGTACTGTAAACGTATCGAATAACTCTTAAAATAAATACTGATTGAATTGATTGATTGAATTGGTGTTTACGGCGCACGTACACAAAATACATCTTATGTGGCGCCAAACAGGAATACATATGTCAGGTTCAAGCTTCATTTTTCATTTACATCAAACTGAAATATGGAGAATGGGCCTAGAACTTTCGATCATGTATAAATGCAGAGATGCAGCACACTTTATATAGTAGACACTCCATAGTTTAGCCACGTGTATACACGCATGGTCATGATGAAGACCTTCAACCCCAGCGTTCGGTAGGACTACCATCATTATGCAGTTAATATTTTGTATGATTCAAGATAAAGGTTTCAGCATTCTGACCAATCACTGATCTTATTTTTACAGGTACAGCTATTAATAGATGCACCAATTTGACAGTTAGGAATACAAGTTTTGTTCTAGAATGTATGGCAAGTAAATACATTGTATAGTTATATTGATATATCTGTAATGAGTAATGTTCGGTGTACTTACATGCCCAATTTTATGGTTTAAAAATGCTTTAATTTTTAGAAATTTGTGATTAAACTTCTCTGAGCAGCATTATACATAAAATGATAAAAAAAAGTTTCTCTGGGATCTTTTTTTTTTTAAACACAGCCCTGGCCTCAGTTTGACAAAAAAATGAAGAAATCACAACTTAATTATAATTTCTGGTCCATTTCTTGTTTTTACCGATTATATATAAGAAGTACTATCTTTGATTAAAGTGACACACGGCAATCTTATCAGTTTAGCTTCAAACAAATGCATGTTCATCAAGAGAAAAGATTTCATCAAAAGTAAAATGTTCAAAGTTTGCAAGAATGTTTTAATTTACACACAATGAATGGCAACGTATAGCAAGTTCAAATTATGTAATATTTAAAAAGCAACAACATATATTGGGGATTTAAAAAGAAACGAAAAATACTCCATTGTAGACGTTTCTTTTGTGAGAACAAAACACTCCTTAAGATTGCCGCCTGTGCCTTTACAACATAACTCATTACAGTGTATGCCATCAATTTATATTTACTATACTATCAAACGAGAAAAAAAAAAGATATTCTCTCCACGATCAATTTATAAGCAATTAGCAGTCATCAATTACGTGACAGTCACAAGAATATTGCTTCACGAACAGAACATCATCGTCCGCCCGTAGCGAAGATTGTCAGAAGAGGCACCTGGGGCCTTCCTCCACCAATGTATGCTGAAAAGTCGCCATATGACCCTAGCTATTGGTGCGACTATAAAATCCAGTTCAGTTCAATTTATCGAGGATTAGTTTTAACTCAGCCACCCTTTTATACAATGTTTTATTTCAACTCGATTCACTTTAAACACATCTATAACAGTCACCAATAATTCATAATCTAAAACGAGTAGAAATACTGACATGCATTGAAGTAACTCTATTGAATTTCCTCGTAAGTTATTAACTTATCTAGCCTGTATAGATTCATAACGTCAGGAATGCAAGTAACATTTTCGGTATTTACAATTGCATTGAAGTGTTTTGGATTCAAATAATCTGTTATAGACAGGTTTAGGGTTGCTATATGGTTTAACTTCTACATGTTCTTCGTTCTCATCATTTTGCTTTTCTTGAAATATTTTCGGAGGTCTTGAATTTGGAGGACCCAGCCGTTCTTGAAGTCTGTTAATCAGTTTAGTTTCCCTATATCTAAAGTCTAAATCATCTCGAATGTTAACAAAGGCTCTTAAACATTTATCTCTTATTTCACTGCTAATGAGAGGGTTGTAATTAATAACACTGATTGTCTTAGCTTCATCTCGCATGAATGTTTTCCAAATTAATTCAAACTCAGAATATGTATTTTCATCTTGTAGATACGTATCACAAAGTAAGATGACAAAATTGTTGCTTATACTAATTGCTTTCGACAACGTGTCTTCGCGATGATCTCCATATAGAATATTAAAATACGGAATGAAGACCGAGTATCCAGCACGTTCCAATGTTGCTTTTATGTCACACCGAACCCACTCAAACATGCTCTCATTTTCCTCAGCAAAGGAAATGAACACATCAAATCCATCTCCCGCATTGCGAACACTTCTGTGCCTCAGTTTTCTTTTTAACAATACGAGTTCGTAGCGATAGAGATAACACAGACACGTAAACAAAATAAATAATACACAAACTACCAGTAGCGGAATCACTATATAGATAACCGGAGAATTTGTATCGGGTTCCACACAGCCCAGAAAATCAGCGGTCACCATTTCAGCGAGAATCACTTCATCATTCGCAAGACATTTTAAACTACCTTGACCGTCGCGTATACGGATCCAATCACCAATCCATAGGTTTTCACAATTACACAGTATTGGGTTTGATCCAAACTGTATTGACTTCGGATCAAGTCGCTGAAAATTGCGCGGTAAAAATGTCAAGTGTTGATCTCGCATATCAATTTCAATATCTTCAATATGATCAGCGATATCTGAACTTACATATTCAATGGGATTTCCACTAAAAATAACTGTTTCAATTCTTTGAATGTAATTCCGATCTTCTATTCTAGTAATATTGTTGTCCTTTAAATGAAGTTCGATTTTATCATTGTTCCTGCAATTGACGATAACTTTGTTTTCACTAGGCTTGTCTAAGCAATGACACTTAGTGGGGCAGTTTACTGTCAGATCACATGTTAGATCATCAAATTCACCATTCACCACAATACTCGTTAGATTTTTTCCTTTCATTCTTTCCGGACTATTACAAATAAAAGAATCTTCTAGTTCTATGTTCGGCCAGTATCTTGATAGGTTCCTACCAAGACCTGAAACAAGTGGATACAGATTGCAATCGCAGGAAATGACACTTTCATCCATGTACATTCTTCCGTCAAAGTACTTTCCCAACATAGTATAATCTTTAACTCCTAGGGTAGTAAAGTTAAACATTATCGCACCTATTGAAAAGTTAAAATTTAAATCGCCTGGTCCGTGAGTAATTCCCTCTTTCAGTGTGAAATTCAGCTGATTCGTTTGACGTCTGATAGTAGACCCTTCAAAGCTGAGCGAACAAAATGTTCCTGGTCTTATTAAATTTGTTATATCAACAGTATCTAATACGTTGTATGACAAATCAGTTAGAAATATATGTCCATGCTTCATTTGAATAGTATTTGGATTCAAGTTTTCAATATAATTTTTAGATAATGATAATATTCTTAAGACCTCCATATTATTAAACGTGTCGTTATTAATATGCGTTATTTTATTCTCGTCCAACCTAAGCGTGTCTAGTTTCGTCAGACATCGTAGTCCACTGATATCACTGATCCGATTGTTTCGAAAGTCAACGTTAACTAGACTGTCAGCCCATGTACAGATGTTCTTTGGAATGGACGTGAGAACCCCGTCTGGATGAATCAGTTCATTAACGGTTGCATTGATTGATTGATCGCTTACAACAAGGGCTGCTCCAAAACTGTCTATGTATTCGATGTAAAGCTGACCAATAACGACTCCGCATTTCTGAGGATCTATTTGCCAACACGGCTTTGCGCTGCAACAACAACACCTTTCATCTTGACCGTCGTCGAAGCAACTTGTCGGACAATATAGGTCATCTCTTGTACTTCCTGTCGGTGACCATGTAGTGTATCCGGAATGCACAACGTCGTATGATACAGTACATTCGACAGAAAACAAACTCCAATTAAACACATATAGTAGATAAAGAAGCATGTTCACAAAGATGCCGTCCGATAACTTCTACGTATTAAACACACAACTTGTATTATACGTCATTTGCCAGTTTATAATCTGTTCAATTCATGTATACGACCTCTCTTATTATTCTGTTTCTACCTGGCGTTCTTGGAGTAATTTGAATGTATTAAATCAATTATTATTGAAAAATCTCATTCAAGTAACAATGCACCTATTCAGCTGTATACGTGTATACATCCAGACCATTATGTACTGCAAACATGAAAACTTATTGTTATGACAAAAGAGCTTTGAAGTATAACCATCTGTCTTTGTTATATTTTATAATTGTAAAACAAGTGGGATCGGATTACAGACAATTTATACAAATTGCGATTTTTTTAAAAAGACCTCATAATAAATTGTGGGTAAGTCCATTTAATACGGGTGTCCCTGTCAAAGGCATGCTCTCAGCTAGCCTATATTTGCTGAACTGTACATTTATATAGTTATGTGGTAAAGTGAGAGTTAAGTAGGTGAGTATAAGACATTACCTGAAAGGCCGTGGGTTCGAGTTCAACTATAAGGTTTTATTTTTCACTTGCTTTTTATTAAAACAAGATCATGTGTAATACGGCATAACTGTTTCGTGCAGTCTTCGGTACGTATATTCAGACGTGGTTATTATATCATCGACATTCATTTATAGAGTTATATATCTTTGCCCCCGCTTAAAGTTACATACCTTTGCCCCCGCGTGGCATCGGTAACTCAGTGAATAAGTCTTTGCCTTAAACAAAAATAGTATAAAAGAGAAATATGGAAATCGCCAAACACGATAAATACAAACAAATATTGCAGTCTCGGTTTGATTGTGACTTATCATGAACGGTAGTGAAAAGTGCTTGCAACCGTTCACGCCCTCTAGCCCTAGTTTGAGCAGAACTCAATATTTAAAATGTCAACTGTACATATATATTTTATTATTTTATTAAAGTGACAAATAACATCGTTACAAAATATTACATATACAAAACAATACAGTATAATATAGGCAATATTAAGTAAACAAATGAATACCCAGCCTAATGAGACTTATTAGTCATTATAGAAATATCAGTTGCATTATTGATTTTACAACTCATTTAATAGGTATAACAAAAGTAAACATGAAAAATATAGTACACATTAATTTGTACGATTTTTAAGGCATTTATAATAAACTGTCCCGTTTTTAATAGAATCCTTTCATTTGTTAAAAGCACTTTAATTTTGTCTGCCTCGGTAGCTGTGTCTGGACACAGTTCATTTAATGTATGCAATAGTTCAATTCGAGAGGCACTGTGCCTCTCGCAGTACAATAGAAAGTGATTTTCTGTTTCTACACACTGAGCCTGACATTGTTTACATATTCTATCTTGTCTTGGAATTCTGTGGTATCGGCCTAATTCAATTTCTATTGGCAATGAACCTGCTCTAAATTGAGCAATCACAGAGCGTATGTGTTTCTTTAAATTTAACTGAACATAATTTTCGCGTTCATATGTATCTTTAAAAAGTTTATAATTGCTCAATTTGGTTTGAGAATTAACATCATTGAGCCATTTTTCCTTATATATTGTCATCAGTTTTGCTTTAACTTCGTGTATAAAAGACGTATTGTTACATAAACTTTAGCCATCCCGAAGATGGTATGAATATGACGGTGAACATGGAACCTTGAATCCGGTATGTTCACACCATTCCATGACCAGCGGCGTTTGGTCAGAATTTCTAAAATTTTGGTTTTGCCGTAACGAGAAAACAAAATGGAATAAAGTTGGGAGCAGAGATTACGAAGCCTGCGTATCACAGAGCTAACAGTCAGAGAAAGGGAGAAAGCATCGATTGACCGGAATGGGTTCTAGTGAAGTATAAGTGGGTGCCGGACATGTGAGAACTGTACAGGAAGTAAACTAGCTGTAACGACAGTGTAATATTTAACTATAGTAACTATTTAATCGGATTAAAACCGATAAATATTATTTATATTTTATATTGAATAATAAGACTTTGATAAACAACCGTGTCTTTAAATACTGTAAGACGTTACTATTTGCATTTTGCCAGCATTATTCATATATTCATCTTTGTTGTAAATACATTTGTGAATTGATTTATTCCTGATTCACTCATGATAAGTTGTCTAACCTTGCTACATAAATTTGCTTGCATTCTCATAAAAAGACAGTATTAAAACCACCTCTACCCTTTCTACTAGAACATGGAAAGGATGTATGTTAAATTTATTATACCTCATCAACACGTTCATATTTTGAACCATTTTCCATATTTTATCTCGATGTACATGGAAGATGAGCCTGGCATGTTCATGCCTTTTAGGCGCCATATAACCTTCTCATGTGTTGGTGCGCCTTAAAACCCCAATTCAATTCAAAAGTACTCGTACTATACCGATTTCAATAAACGACACTCATTTTCTTAGTTTAGTAATCTCCAATCCAATTTTATAACTTTATTAATATCAAAGCGTTTGTTTTACTAACGGCAGTTTAGACGATTACAACATGTGGACTTGCCAAAAAGTTTGTGAAGCACTCATTTTCCTATTAGATAATATTTTCGTCAGGTATGGAATTGCCGTTTATAGACAAATTGTTTGTATCCCTATGGGTACGAACTGTGCACCTTTTGTCGCAGATTTGTTCTTGTATTGCTATGAAAGAGATTTCATGTTGATTCTTTCATCCGATACTCAGGCAGATGTAACTGAAGCCTTTAATGACACCTCTCGGTATTTGGATGACATATTAAACATTGACAATCCTTTCTGTTCTACTATGGTTAATAATATCTAACCTAAGGAACTCAACAAAGCTAACAATTTTGATACTGTCGCTTTCTTCTTTGATTTACATCTCTCTATTGAAAATGGCGAAATAATTAGTAAAATCTATGTCAAGAGAGATGATTTTAATGTTGATATTGTTAATTATCCCATTTAGATGGGGACGTTCCCCGAGGTACTTCTTATGGGGTCTATGTGTCTCAACTTATTCTTTTTTCTAGAGATTTTACTCGAGTTCAGAATATTCGTAATCTGTGTATAACTAAAAAGCTACTCCATTAGGTCTACCGTTACCATAACCAACGTAACACCTTTGCAAAATGTTATTATCATAACCCTGATATTATGAAAGTAATTTAAGAATTCTTCTGCGACAAGGACTATCACAACCTGACTTATATGGTGACGTGATTTACAAATTTCATAAGATCCTTGGTCATGATCGCTTTCATACTATCTTTGTTAACCCTTTCACTGCCACAGTCGAAATCATTGCTTTTGTGACCAGCGTAGACCCAGATCAACATGCACACTATGTGCAGGCTGATCAGGGTTTACACTGTTCGTCAGTCAGTAGGAATGTTATCAAAAACACCTTATATATAGATTCGAATGTTTAGCAGACGACATTTGAAATTTGGCGGCAAAAGGGTTGAACTTGTTAAAATGTTTTTCAAAAGAGGTTATCATTTTGCAACGCACTGCATTCCTGGTGGTGGACCCATTCACACACAGTTCGCCACTATGCTTTCCTATTGAATTGTGAGGTGACCGGACAGGCTGTGGACCCTATGATGACGTCTACCTAAAGCCCAAAAGGACAATGACGTTTGATGTTTGTCTGCAATCTTGTCTTGTCGTGCCCTCAGTGGTTTACTCTCTTGTTGCTCTGGCTTCTGTCATTGCGTATCTTCTTTGTGGCTTTCTATGCTATTGTTGTTTGTATTTATATATACATGAGGATCTTTCTGTTTTACTTCTTTATATTGCCTATAAATGCTGCCTTGCTGGTTAGAGAATAGATCATGGCGGGGATTTCTTTATTTATACTGTCCCATTTTTTTTGGGATGAAGTAGGGTAAATGTGAGGTTTGGTGCACCCTATAACCTGGCCTGTTTTGCCACTGACCGTTCCAAGGCGGTAGCCCTATTGTCAACCCCTGTGTGTTAGTGATGTCTTATCTTGCCTTTTAAGTGAAATATGTACTGAAAATGAACCTTAATTTGGCTCGAGAGATGTTGGTTTAATAAAATAAATATCGCATTCATGAGAGGGTGATAGTAAGAATGCGTTTCTGCATATACGAATTGATGATATATAATTAAACACCACTGTAATTCCTGCCCTTTCGTTTCATGCATAGTTTAGAGATTTGTTCCAGCTATCGTTATTGCAAAGTGCAAGCAATTCCAACCCCACCTGTCTTTTTGTCACCGATTTTCAAGGCGTTACCACTAGTGTCGCCCCTTTTATGTTTGTGGCGTCGCATACCTATCCTTGTATGTTTTTGTTTGTTCTGAATACGTGTTTCTTGGTTGTCTGTGTTCTGTGAAAGCTAAATATCCTGTTAAATTTATATACCTACCTTTGACAACAAGGACTATCGTTTCTCTATCAACACATTTACATATGTATTCAAAAGTATTGTTCCTGTCTATAATGTTAGTATCTGACTACTAATATCATGTGTGCATGAACACAATAAGGATTTGAACGAGTCCCTGTATCGTTTGTTCCCAACACCGTAAAATATCCAGTTCATGCACGAATTCAAGTATCCTAAAATAATAACGTACAGTTCAACGCATAAGAGATGTGTGTATATAGGCTGGGCTATTAATATAGCATTCAGCACATTATATGTCGTCCAAGACAGGAAAAATCAAAGTGATGGACTAGGGGCTTTGTAAATTGAACAGTTCTGTTGAGTGTACATGGTGTAAGTGCATTTAGGAACATTGCATGCACTGACGTTGCGTATGTATTTGGATGGTACTACAGTCTGCCCACGGTATTTTCTTTCCCGCTAAATGGATTTGTACTGACCATTGAATAATAATAGGTAACAGAAAAACCATTATAGTGAACAATTGTATCATTAACGGTGCATTATTTTTCCTATTTTACTATTGGACTGTCTGTAATTATTTATTTAGGTCTGTGTTGACAAAACTGGTGGAAAGTGTCTTCATGAGTTCGAAGGGATCAGATTGTAATCATTAATTTCCCACGCATGCACCGGATAGTCATATGGGCCGTATGAGTTATCCTTTTAGGAAAAATACATCTAATTTTTCTATTGTTTACAATTCTTTTTATTGTGCTATGTATTCCATCATTTATTAATTCGGAGCAACATTATTCACATCTGTACAAAGTCGGGTTCGAAAAAGTCTTCTCCACTCGATTAATAGAGATCGCGGGATATGATGTTTAATATATTGCGTCTGAAATGCCGCTTCTACAGCGTAGTAATACAATTTGTAAATTCTGCAATTATAACATTTTGACGAAGACTTCTTTAAGATTGTCTCCATTAGGTGATTGATTTTCCATTTTCTCGCTGATATCGCAACTTTTTACCTCTATTATTTTTTGCTGAAAAATAACTACTTTTGCTCCGAAGCATTGGTCCTTTCGACATTTATATGCAAATGAGCTACTTTATCCCAGGTTTGCAGAGCTGGATGTACGGGGTCCAAACGGGGTTTATAATATTTCAAGATGAAATATATCATCTTGTTTCTTGCCTTAATAGAAAAAAGTATAGGCCCAAACATCACATTCTTCAATTTTCTTTTCATTTCCCACAGCTTATTTACGATTTAGATGGTATTTGTCTGATCCGCAGAACTATTTCTTCTCTACACAAGGCCAGGGCCACTATGAATATGCATACAGTGAGTGGGGTGTGTTTACTTCTTTTATGCCAATGAACACCCAATCAAAATGACAGCTGACGCTCTCTCTGTTAGCGTAGTGATACATACGTCAGTGATTATCTGTTGCGGCTGCTACCGTGCTCGGATCTGCTAAGAACTAGGGCTTGAAAAGTCCAAAAATGACATAGGCAAAAAACAGTAACTTTATTTTGGACACCAGATTCTTGTTAGAAGTCGCCAATTACGTACTTGCTCTAAGCCTCCGAATTACCAGGACATAAAATAAACTACTATCTATAAAAACAAATGATAGCAGGAATATCCCTATCGAAAACAAACATAATCGGGAGTGGTGGAAGCAGCGGAAAACTCCGAGCAAATTGCAACTGTGTCATTATTCCAATATTTATAAGTCTCTGAAGACGCATGAAGAAAGTGACTATCTTGAGTTTGTCTTGATGTACCATTACTGGTATGTTCTCTTGTTGTGTGCCTTCTGCCAAGTCATTGAGTACTTGCTTTGTGATTTCCTAGACTTTCTTGAGGTTCATATATACGTGATCATCGATGTGTTATACTTATATTGCCTATTTATGCTTGCTTGTGTGCTAGAAGATATTTAACTTGGCGGGGATATCTTTATTTACACTGTCCCGATTTATTGGGATGACAATAGGGTAAGAGTTAGGTTTAGTGCACCCTTGCACCTGGTTTAAACCTCCAGCGACCTATTTTGCCACTGACCATTCCAATGCGGTAGCCCTATTGTCAACCCTTTTATGTTTGTGGTGTCTTATATTGTCTTTTATTCATCATGTAATAATTGTTTGTTTTAATGCGTGTTTTTTGGCTGATTACAATGGTTGACAAACGGATTAAGAAGGCTAAAAATATCGGACAGGGAAAGCAGCATTCAAGGACGACAGTCAACCATAAAACACAAAAACAAACACGCAAACAGACAAACGAAAAGGCAAAAGTAATAACAAATGCAAACGACATCACAAACACAAAAAGGTTGACAATAGGGCTACCGCCTTGGAACGGTCAGTGGCAAAGTAGGCCACTGGGGGTTTAAACCGGTTCTAGGGTGCACCTAACATCACACTGACCCTACTGTCATCCCATTAAAACAGGACAGTGTAAATAAAGAAATCCCCGCCATGATCTAAATTCTAACCAACAAGGCAGCATCAATAGGCAATATAAGTAAAACACAAATATGCTCGTGTAAATATAATACAAAAAAAACAATAGCCTAGAAAGCCACAATGAAGGTACTCAATGACTTGGCAGAAGCCAGAGCAGTAAAACATACACCATTGAGGGCACGACAAGAAAGAACATGGACATCAAACGCCACCGTCCCAATGGGCTTTAGGTAGGCGTAATCATAGGGTCAACAGCCTGTCCGGTCATCGTACAATTAAAGAGGAAAGCATAGTGGCGAACTGTAAAAGGGTCCACCACCAAGCATGCAGTACGTTGCAAAATGATAGGGTCATAACCTCTTTTGATAAACTTTTTAACAAGTTTAACAAAGATAGTATGAAAGTGATCATGACCAAGAATCTTACGAAGTTTATAAATCACATCACCATAGAAGCAGAAGAGTCCTTAAATTACATTTATATTTGGAAAGAAGATCAGGGTTACGATAATAAAATTTTGCAAAGGTTTTACGAAGTTTATGGTAACGGTAACCCTGATTGAGTAACTTTTTAGTTATACAAATATTACGAATATTAAAGTCCTCAACTCGAGTACAAGCTCCAGAAAAACGAATAAGTTGAGACAGATACACCCCATAAGAATTTGCTCGGGGAACATCCCCATCCAAGTGGGGGTAATTAACAATGTCAAAATTAAAATCATCTCTCTTGTCATAGATTTTGCTAATTATTTTACCATTTTTTAATCGAGAGATCTAAATCAAGAAAAGAAGCGTTATTATCAGATATATTTTCTTTATTAAGCCGAAGTTCTTTAGGATAAATATTATGAACCATAGTTGGAAAGAAAGGGTTGTCAATGTTCAGTATGTCATCCAGATACCGAGAGGTGTCATTAAAAGCTTCAATAACATCTGCCTGTGCATCTGGTGAAAGACTCAACATGAAATCCCTTTCATAGCAAAATAAAAACAAATCTGCGACAAGTGGTGCACAGTTCGTACCCATAGGGATACCAACACTTTGTCTATAAACGGTGGTACCATACCTGACGAAAATATTATCTAATAGGAAGATGAGTGCTTCACAAACTTCATAGCAAGTCCACATAGTATAATTGTCTAAACTGCCGTTAGTGAAAAACGCTTTAATATTATTACATGCCAAAAATGTATCAAGAACGTCTCCTGAATTTTTTATAGACCAAAATAAATTAATCCCAGAGTTTTCATAAGTTTTATCATAATATAATTTAACATGATCTTTAACGGCAGTAAGACAAGAAGTTAAAAGTTTGGAGATGTTTGTTGTGGTGCAGGCACTAGCATTAGAAATAAAGCGAGCCTTATACGGATTTTTATGTATATTTAGGAATCCAGTACATGGTAGGCAGTTTATTTTGCTTATCGCTTACACCAGCCTTGAAAGTAGTGCACCGAGTGATATGTGCGGAAACATCATCATCCTCAGTAGAATTAAATGGAGTATACGAATTGGTGCTGCCAAGTTCCAGAGATAAACATTGACGTAATGTAGGCGTCAAACAATAATAACATTATTAGCTGCTTTATCTGCAGGAACTAAAACAGATTTATCATGAAATTCCTGAATTCCCGATTTTAGATTACGAAAGGAAAACCTAGGTCTCGGAGGTAGTAAAGAGGGGTTAGCATTATAAAAGTTAATACGTGTATCTATAATTTTAAAAATATACTTTTTCCAAGTAGAAAGCGAGTTTGGGTCCGCATGATCTCTACGACACCATTTTATACTAAAATCTTCACTGGAGTGGGCGATCTGGGCACGACAGGCATTAAAATCAATAGTTGAAGGTTATCTATATTTAGGACCTTTCGAAAACAAATGCCGAACACGTTTATCAACAATATCAAAATTACCAGTGATGACGACCTGCTGGAGCATAGCAAAATGTTGATGTGTTGCATTCACATTCCTTAGGAGTATTAAGTACTATATCAAGGTCAGAAACTATTTTGTTGTAGTTGAAAATAATATTTCTAATAGGCTTTTTATACTTATAACAAATTACAGGACTTTCGGAATTTTTGAAATATTTTGGGATAGAATCAACTACATGAGTATCCCGAAAAGTACTAGGCATGTCAATGAAATCAATACCTTTATTAATATATAGTAGTTTTAGAAAATGCCTGACGTGATCAATATGGGGTCGGAGAACATGTTGTGTGTAGATTTGAACTATGGAAGCAGTGTTATACAAGGGATCTGTACGTATGAAAATTGTGTCGGCTTCCTCGTCGATCAACTTTAGTGAAGAAATAGACAAAGAGGTAAGCCGTGAAAGCATAGAGTGCTTTCCAGACTGTTTAAACATAGTATGTAAGTCAGCGACAGAAATAATTACACGCTTAATATTGCACGTGGTTGTCCATAGTAGTTTATTAGTTTATAATAATAACCGTTTCTTATTGATATCTTGAAAAGTACTCTAAAAATGATAAGATCTACAGCAAATCATATTTTAGAAAGGTGGCTTTATTTTGCATTTGTATACCAGTTTATCCTGTGTCTGGTATATCGTCGCTGACGTATGCCAATGAACGCTTTAAAAACGTCAAGTAGTATGTTATTTATGTTACATTTCGGAAAATAATTGTACGCATGCTTAGAACAACCTGTGATATTTCCAAAACATGTTTTTTTTTGTTTCTGTACGTGCGTGTGATCGACTGTGATATTCTTATACCTGCAGTGAAAACACTAAAAGCAACGTTATGTCTGTTTTCAGGTTGCATGCTTATCATGACTGAGTAGAGGGAATTACTGCTTTTTTTACGGGAAAGTGTTTTCACTGCAGGTATAAGAATATCACAGTCGCTTCATACAATGTCTGCTACTTCGATTATAAAGTGTCCAGAATGTTTTTTAATCTAGTATTTATAGATCTAAGTTCTTTATAGATCTAAGTTGTTGACTGTAGATCTCGAATGCTTCATTTTTATTTTCGAATTTGTAAATGTCTGTCAACAGAAATGGGTGTCTGAAATATCACCGACGACACCACTGAACTCGAAATTACTATTCATCTGACAAGGTACAACATTTATATTTTACAATTCTAAAAAGATGGGCCTCTGGGTCCAATATCATTTCCACTCCGAGAAACAAATCAGATATTGCAACGTTCAAGATAAGTTTATGAACCGGGGCTTCTCGAAATATTCCGAATTTTATGCAGCTTATGGTTATTATCGTGTTTCCAAGACGGGGTGGCAGTACTGATACAGTAAGTGTTACATGTGCACGCACAGTTATTCCATAAGCTGCGCTATTAGTACACGCGTGTATGTATATATCACCGCATCAATAGTTATCGACTTTTGTCTCATCTTTTATCTACCAATACTATTTATCTATATCTGCAGTATATTAAGTATTGAAGGATATATTACAAATGTACATTAGGTCCATGTTTAATGCGATGCAGAAATAGAATAAAAACACTTTTCGAAAGATTCCTGATTAAAAAAAAGCTAATTATATGTAATGCACGTATCTGTTTTCTCCATACCAAAACATCTTTAAGTTAATAGAAAGTAATTGTTTCCGATTTAAATTATAATTGTGTTGATGTTAACTTATTATCGTGTCTCACCTGCAATGTCAATGGCCTGGCTATCTGCGTTTCTCGTACAGTGTTTCGTCAACAGCCTTGGCTATTTCAATCATACATCGTATTCATTAATGGAATTATGAATGATTGCGGTTGTTTATAGTTGACTTTTGTATTTCAGTAAATGATAAAACAAAAAGAGATTGTGAGTAATATCACCAGTTATACATATTATAGCTGTACACTGAACGACTTTAACCATATCTACAGTTGAATTGCTGAAAATTTCATTCAAATTGATCAACATCAAACTTGTTAAATTCAAAATATAACAGTTCTACACCCAAAACCAAAAGTCACAATATCCACCATTAGCGGCAATGCACGCCTGACATCTCCTACGCATATTGGGATATACCTTAACTCTATTTTATATGTACACAACCTCGCTAGTTTTCTATCTTCAGCTCCCAAATTGAGATAGTGTAAATAAAAATAAATCCCATCAAAAGGAACTATCTAATAATAAAATCGAAATACAGAGAAATTAACAAACGTTATATTTAGCATGTTTAGTGTTGTAAAGATATATACAAAAAAAGCAATTAGAAACACCCCAAGATGAATTCAAACTTGCACTGTGACTTTCTAGGCTTTTGATTTTTATCTTCATATATAAATGATCATCTATGCGTTAGATTTATATTACCTATTAATGATGCCTTGTTTCTTAGAGAGTGTAACATGGTGGAGATTTCATTATTTACACTGTCCCGTTTTATTGGGATGACAGTAGTGTAAGAATAAGGTATGGTGCACGCAAGACAAAAAGGCAACTAAGGAATTACCAAACACCTGATGGACAAGTGCTGAATGCACCTACAATCTTTTTCAGGGTTGCATGAAGGTACAAATATATAATGGGCCTGGTCTGTAGTCTTATTACACCAAGCTTCATCAGTTTTATTACGTTGAAATAATTCACAAGCCCATTGGTATAATAGGCATTATAATGTGTTAGCATCATTTGTCAGGACACCTAATCAAATTAATCAAACTAAAAGAATGTCCAGATGCAAGAATACAACACACTTATGGTTTGTCATTTACGATCGAATTTACAGACATAATCACATACTGGTTTTCAATGTTTATAAAACTGACACTGACATAATATGGCGGCATCCACTACATTACGCATTTCAACAACGATTATTGTAGTGTGGTGTTCAAAGTTTCAAAATGTTGAAGAATAGCGGCGAAATATGTTACATTATTTTCTTGCCAGTCATGCTTCTTTTGACAATAAAATAATAAATAAGTAGCGTAGCATTGTAAAAAAGAAAATGCATACTGTTGCTCCCAAAGGATCTCCCTTATCAGTATTTATATACAGAAAGTAGACGTTTCAATAATAGACTATAATTGTCTTCAAATGAGTTTTGACAATTTAGTCAATACCCCACAACCTGTCTTCGAAGAGTTTATAAACAAATAATCGTCCCTGCATGCAAAAATTCAAGATCTCAGCATCAATAGTTGTTTAATGAACAACTAAACATTATTCGCCGTTATTGTTCCTGCATGCACACAGTATGGATTTGAAAGCGTCTCTGTACAGTTTGTTTCCAACACCATAAAATATCCAGTTCAAGCTCGAATTCAAGTAACCTAAAATAACGACATACGCTTTAGCGCAAACAAGATGTCCATTGGAAGGCTGTATTATTAATATAGCCGTTAACACTGTATAGGGTATCCAGCATAAGAAAAATACGACATACGAAAAAAGCATTAACTTTGTTTTGGCCACCTGATTCTTGTTTGATGACAGCAATTGATTTCGTGCGACAAGCCCCCGAATTACGAGGGCGTAGATTATACAGTCTATCGAAAATGTTAGCAGAAACATCACCAGGATCAAAACATTCGTGAATCTGGAACTGACTGAAAACTCTCGGCAAACCAACTGGTCATCATTATATCCAAAATCGCCGAATCTCTCGTTGCTTGTCAACATAACCACAACCCCTACACCGATAATTATTACCGTTATGACCCATACGAGTACTATAGTTGTCAATATGAACTTCTTATTTTTGCTCTGAACCATATATTGCAGAGGGTGAACTATTGCTAGATATCTGTCAATGGAAATGAGTGACAGAAAAATTACTGAAGACACAATTGACATTGAAGCTATCGCTCTCCTTACAAGACACATGTACTTATAAGTTGACAATTCTGGAAAGATAGCTTCCACAGGGTTCAATGTCAGTTCTACTCCGAGTAGCAAATCAGATATTGCAACATTCAGGACTAATTTATGAACTGGAGCTCCGTGAAATTTACGAAATTTAACATAAGCTATTATTATTAGCGTGTTTCCAAAACAGGTTGGGACCATTGCTATAGTTAGCACCACAAGAATGAACAGCTTGTATACTTCACTATTGGTACACTCTTGTAGATATACGACTACCGCATCCATAACTAGGTTTCTTAAAAGAACGTTTTAGATCTCTGTTTCCAAGTTTCCTATTTTAGACCGGATCTGTAATAATTATATAAAATAGTATATAATGATACTACACTTGGAATAAACTGCATTCTAAGTCAAAGCTTCGCTGATAATTAATAGCCACATATTTTTCAGTGAATAAATGTGCTTGTTTGTTTCTTTTTTAAACTTTAATAGTTAGATGTTTAATCAATATTAACATTTATTATAATTATACAAATGGTAATGACAATAGACAATAAATCTTACCTCGTATTGGCCGCTCTAGCAGTGTCGGGCACATTGTCTCCTATAACTTTCCAATCTGCAGTGCTTGGTTAAATAGCATTAAATCTTTAAATCAATATTATTCATATCACTTAATGAAATTACGGATGATTCAAGCGTAGAATTTCGTGTTTTGCGTATCAGTTAATGATACACCATTGTAACATATTATATTTATTAAATCAATCCACTCAAATATATATTGATCTTTTATTAATGCAAACCAGTTAATAACAAAATGGAATATTAACATATAATCTTAGACGATCAGTGATTAAAATTGTGGACGAAAGCAGAACACAAACTAATGGCATTGCCTAAGGTCACCTTATGGTGACCTATACTCTCATTATGGTTGACTTTAGTGTACGTGCATGTTCACAATCTCATACCGGATTGGAGTATTTAAAGGCAGTTTCTCATGCTCAGAATTTTGGGCGACTTCTTTTCTAAAACTATTGGATGGATTTTCCTAAAAATTTACAGGAATGTTGCTCTTGATGTCTAGTTGTATTTATTGTCTTTATTTTTATAAATGACTACTATTAGAAAAATACATAAAATAGGAAATATATAACATTTGGAAAAAAATCAAACAAAATTAAAAAACAATAAGCATAATGGTAGGGTTCCTAAAACCAATATTAAATCTCAATATGCATGGTGACCTATAATTTTAATTACATATTTTGTCTTCAAATAAGTGCATAAGAAGTTTGAACAAATTCTGTTATTAGAAACATAACAAAAAAGGAAAATATACCTTTTCTATATAATTTCATACATAACTTGGCCTTTTAGCATAGGGTTTCAAAAAAAAAATCTAAACAGGCATTGGGACCTAACATTTTTATTGCACAGTTTGTTTTTATATATGTTAAACTATGTGCTTAGAAAGTTTTAACAAATTCTATTATTGGGAACATACAAAAAAAAGGAAATTGTATCATTATGGGCTAATTTGTGAATAAATTGTGAGTAATGGTCTCAACAGATTTTGTAAAATAGATAGGTTTTACATAAAGATGAGCTTTAAATGTTATTATAATTAAATGTTCTTTACTTTAATACAATTTTAGCAGAATTGTGACCAATGAATAAATTATTAAACTTCAAAAATGTCTTATTTAGCTATTTCATGGACTTGTTCAACTTTTTGGACAGATTGGGACGGTGGCATTACAAATTATTTTTTAAAATTTTAACAATTATGGTGACCTTCCATTATTTTTGCATTTTATGTCTATATATATTACAGACTTACTGTACAAAAAATTTGAAGAAAATCTGTTATGCAGAAAAAACTATAGAAAATGTCTTTCAGCGATCGAAACAATATGCTGTATTTACATGGAGCATATGTAAAATATACAGGTTCAGAAGTGTCACACTGCAAAACTGGAGTGTTTCCAAATAACAGTTTAGCCGAAAATGTCAGGTATGGAATGATTGATTATCGACAAAACAAACTGTTGGTATCACCATGGGTATACATGATGCATCTCGTGTCGCATATTTGTTTTTGTATTTTTATAAAATTGATTTCATCTTGAGTCATTCACCAGATAATCGGGCAGATATTATTGAAAATTTAAGAACACCTCACGGGATTTGGATATTATATTCAACATTGACAACACTCTCTTTTCTAATATGGTAAATAAGATCCATTCTAAAAAGACTTCCATTGCGTAGTCCGAGTATTAACTTTCATACAACATACAACCTCTTCTCCAAAAATCGAAAACGGGGTTGGCTGGGGTATGAAATAAAACTTAAGTTCCGCTTAAAATGTTTTTTTAACTTTTAATAGATAATTTTAAACAGCTTATCGCATGTTTTCAGTATTTTTTAAACGAGTTTTATTGTCGAAATATCCGTTATAAAATCCTACTAATTTAATCTTTCCTATCAATTAACGGAATTATTGCGGGACCACGTAATGAACTCAACAAATCTAATATATACTGAGCAAAATATATTTAGCACGTGAAATACATGTCAGTTCCATATGCGAGATACATAGTCGTGTATGTTCGGGATCAATGATAACATGACATAGATATGACCAAAATAATGCTACAAAGTCATTTGTAAACAAAATCGGTGATAAAAAGAAAGTAAATATGATGGAAACATACTTTTATAACCTATCAAAAATTATTGCCATTTCTATGAAAAGGGAGGTCATTTTAAAATTTCGAAATATGGAATGTTTTTGTTTCAGAATAACAATCTTTTGTGACCATACTTCAGCGTTTTTTAAACAATGACAAAATGGGCAATTCTAAACAGTAAATTTGTTCAAAGAAATACGTTTGTATAATGAAATAAGTTGTTTTTGGATATGGGAGGTAACTCTGATACTTCGCTTAGAAAACAATCAAATAACACGATTTGTTTTTGAAAATCCCATCATTGCCTAGCATTTATAAATCTTTAAACAATATCAATGTTCATATGTTTAATATATGTCACTAAAATGTCGTGCTAAACTGTTATTGTTCAGTATATAATTAAGATACTGTAACTACTTTTCTACATTTAAGTATTTCGTTTAGCAATGAAAATTTAATAAGCAAACACGTTGAAAAGATATGTTCAAAATCAAGGGCCAGTTAAGGCCCTTGCTTTAGTTAAAAATGCTATATTTTGCCTCGTTAAGACGATAATGCATTCATTTTTCATCCAATATTTAACATCCTTTGCCAGAATGTTAATATCAATGAAAGCTGCGACAAATTTGAAAAACAGCCAGATCAATCAAGTAACAGTGGAGTTATGGCCTTTTATTTAGTTAAAAATACTGTATTTTGCCTCATTAAGATCATAGGGTTTTCATTTTGCCGGATTTTAATGAAACTTTGCAGGGATGATTAGTAACAAATGTAGTTATGCAAATTGTCACCGTGTTCTGGTTGAAAGCATTTTGGCGGAGTTATGTCCCTTTAAACAGTTAATATGCAAACGTTTGTTAGGCCTATTTTTCCAGAACCCCTGGCCGGATTTCAACGAAACATGGCAGGGATGATCAGTTCTAGGGCTAGTGATGCATATCATCACCGTTTTCCCGCTGAATGAGTTATAGCCCTTGAAATGTTTTAAAATATAAAATGTGTCTGGTCTAGTTCTCCTGACCCTTGTGCCGGATTTTGCAGGGATGATAAGTACGAAGCCTAATTATGCATGTCATTGCCGTATTTCATTATGGCGGAGTTATAGCCCTTTAATGGTGTTAATATACAAATTTCGTCCTGACTATTAATTTTCTCCTGAACCCCTGGCCGGATTTCAGTGAAACGTTGCACGGGTGATCAGTACCAGGCCTAGTTGTGCATAACATCGCCGTGTTCCAGTTGAATGATTTTTTTGCAGAGGTACAGCTCTTTAAAGGTTTGATACTCAAACATCATCCAGACTAGTCTCTTATGAACTCCTGACCGAATTTCAACGAATTTTAGCGGGGATGATGTGTACCAAGCCTAATTGTGCATATCGTGTTCCGTTTGAATTATATTTGGCAGAATTATGGCCCTTTAAAGGTTCTAATACATTAACTTTGTACAGGCTTGATCTCCTGAACGCCTAGCTGAATTTCAACGAAACTTGGCAGGGATGATCAGTACCAAAACTAGTTGCTCACAGCATCACTGTGTTTTTGTTGAACGATTTTTGACACAGTTATTACCCTTTATATACAAACTTTGTCCGGACTAGTTTTCATGAAATCCTGGAGGCTTCCAATGAAAGTTGGCAGGAATGATCAGTAACAAAGAAATATAAAAACAAGCTTAGTCGCGCATATTGTTGTCGAGGTCTCCATCAAATATTCCACATAGCCACTAGACCGATACAGGTTCTCTTGGCATCCTGTTTGTGTGCACAATCTCGCTATTATTCTGTCTGCAAAATCCAAAATTGTACTGAAAAGCAACTGCAGTTGCCAGCAGAGCAAACACCAATACAGAGTACGACCAACACAGCAGATTTTAATGCACCTTCGTTCCATTTTCTCTTTAGCTGCAACTACTATGGTTGTTCAGTACGATTCTGGATACATCCTGAGATGTTTATTATTTCGTATGTATATCTTTAGTTAGTTTCTCTGGATGTGGATTTTATTGTTAGAGATTTCCTTTTGATGTGATGTAGTTTTGTTTACACTGTCTTGTCTATTTGTTGTTTGTATTTATATATACTCGAGCATCTTTCTGTATTTCTTCTTTATATTGCCTATTAATGCTGCCTTGATGGTTAGAGAATAGATCATGGCGGGGATTTCTTTATTTACACAGTCCCGTTTTATTGGGATGACAGTAGGGTAAATGTGAGGTTTGGTGCACCCTAGAACGTGGTTTAAACCCCCTAGCGGCGTGTTTTGTCACTGACCGTTCCAAGGCGGTAGCCCTATTGTCAACCCTTGTATGTTTGTGATGTCTTGTCTTGCACTTTTAGTGAAATGCACCACTGCAATTCCTGCCCTTGCGTTTCATCCATAGTTTAGAGATTTGGTCCAGCTATCGTTACTGCAAAATGCAAGCAATTCCAACCCCATCGGTCTTTTTGTCACCGGTTTTCAAGGCGTTACCACTAGTGCCCTTGTATGTTTGTGGTGTCGCATACCTTTCCTTGTATGTTTTTGTTTGTTCTGAATACGTGTTGTTGGGTTATCTGTGCTCTGTGAATGTTAAATATCCTGTTAAACTTGTATACCTACCTTTAAGAACAAGGACTATCGTTTCTCTGTGCACACATTTACATACTCGTATGTATTCAAAAGTATTGGTCCTGTCTATAATGTTGTATCTAGCTACTACTATCATGTATGCATGAACACAATAGGGTATTTGAACGAGTCCCTGTATCGTTTGTTCCCAACACCGTAAAATATCCAGTTCATGCACGAATTCAAGTATCCTAAAATAATAACGTACTGTTTAAGGCATTAGAGATTTGTGTATGTAGGCCGGGCTATTAATATAGCATTCAGCACATTATATGGAGTCCAACACAGGAAAAATAACGACAAAGGCAAAAAACATTAACTTTATTTTGGACACCAGATTCTTGTTAGAAGTCGCCAATTATTTACTTGCTCTAAGCCTCCGATTTACCAGGACATAAAATAAACTACTATCTATAAAAACAATGATAGCAGGAATATCCCTATCGAAAGCAAAAACATAATCGGGAGTCGTGGAAGCAACGGAAAACTCCGAGCAAATTGCAATTGTGCCATTATATCCCATATTTATGAGTCTCTAAATACGCATAAAGAAAGTGACTATCTTGAGTTTATACTGAGGTACCATTACTGGTATGTTCTCTTGTTGTATGCCTTCTGCCAAGTCACTGAGTACTTGCTTTGTGATTTACTAGGATTTCTTTAGATTCATATATACGTGATCATCTATGTGTTATACTTATATTGCCTATTTATGCTTCCTTGTGTGTTAGAGGATATTTAACTTGGCGGGGATATCTTTATTTACACTGTCCCGATTTATTGGGATAACAATAGGGTAAGAGTGAGGTTAAGTGCATCCTTGCACCTGGTTTAAACCCCCAGCGGCTTATTTTGCCACTGACCATTCCAATGCGGTAGCCCTATTGTCAACCCTATCATATTTTGTGGTTTCTTATATTGTCTTTTATTCATCATGTAATAATTGTTTGTTTTAATGCGTGTTTTTTGGTTGATTACAATGGTTGACAAATGGATTAAAACACACACTTAATATTGCACGTGGTTGTCTATAGTAGTTTATAGTAATAACCGTTTCTTATTGATATCTTGAAAAATAATAAGATCTACAGCAAATCATATTTTAGAAAGGTGGCTTTATTTTGCATTTGTATACCAGTTTATCCTGTGTCTGGTATATGGTCGCTGATGTATGTCAATGAACGCTTTAAAAACGTCAAGTAGTTTGTTATTTATGTTACATTTCGGAAAATAATTGTACGCATGCTTAGAACAACCTGTGATATTTCCAAAACATGTTGTTTGTTTCTGTGCGTGCGTGTGGTTGACTGTAGTTCTTGAATGCTACATTTTCATGTTCGACTTTTAAATCTAAATTTAGGCTTAAGTTCGAAAATGTTCGACAAACCACAAATTGTAGTGGACAATTGGTAAATGTCTGTCAACAGAAATGGGTGTCTGAAATATCACCGACGACACCACTGAAATCGAAATGACTATTCATCTGACAAGGTACAACATTTATATTTTACAAATCTAAAAAGATGGGCCTCTGGGTCCAATGTCATTTCCACTCCGAGAAACAAATCAGATATTGCAACGTTCAAGATAAGTTTATGAACCGGGGCTTCTCGAAAAATTCCGAATTTTATGCAGCTGATGGTTATTATCGTCTTTCCAAAACGCGGTGGCAGTATTGATACACTAAGTGCTATATGTGCACGCACAGTTATTCCATAAGCTGCGCTATTAGTACACACGTGTATGTATATATCACCGCATCCATAGTTATCGACTTTTGTACCATCTTTTATCTACCAGTACTATTTATCTATATCTGCAGTATATAAAGTATTGAAGGATATATTACAAATATACATTAGGTCCATGTTTAATGCAATGCAGGAATAGAATAAAAACACTTTTCAACAGATTCTTGATTAAAAAAAAAGCTAATTATATGTAATGTACGTATCTGTTTTCTCCATACCAAAACATCTTTAAGTTAATAGAAAGTAATTGTTTCCGATTTAAATTATAATTGTGTTGATGTTAACTTATTATCGTGTCTCACCTGCAATGTCAATGGCCTGGCTATCTGCGTTTCTCGTACAGTGTTTCGTCAACAGCCTTGGCTATTTCAATCATACATCGTATTCATTAATGGAATTATGAATGATTGCGGTTGTTTATAGTTGACTTTTGTATTTCATTAAATGATAAAACAAAAAGAGATTGTGAGTAATATCACCATTTATACATATTATAGCTTTACACTGAACGACTTTAACCATATCTACAGTTGAATTGCTGAACATTTCATTCAAATTGATCAACATCAAACTTGTTAAATTCAAAATATAACAGTTCTACACCCAAAAAGCAAAAGTCACAATATCCACCATTAGCGGCAATGCACGCCAGACATCTCCTTCGCATATTGGGATATACCGGGTATTAGATTTTTGACTTTTGCTTTTGGGGGTCGTACTGTTATGCTCTGAAATTACACGTTTATTGTTGATCAATTTGAATGAAATGTTCAGCAAATAAATAGAATAGATGAAATTAAAATGTAATTTCTGTTGAAATATGTCAGTTATCTTAGTTTATTTCCCTTTGCGTTTTTAAAGTCGTTCAGTGTATAATACACATCAAGTGTTGATGAATCAATGGCTAATTTAATCATATATTCCTAGATTATCAGTGATTACATTAAGGTAAAAAACAGATTAATACTAATGGCATTGTCTCAAATTCATAGCCTGTTAAATGTAGCTGTCTCAAATTTTCAATTGCAGATAACATAAACCTACCAAGTGAATTCAGGCGCACTCTATTTTAATTTCACAGGAAGACTGAGAAAATGTTTAAGAAAAATAATGTTCCAGCTCTATTATTTCAAGGAATTATTCAAGCTCCAGATGGTGATATGTTCTTCATAAATCAAGCAAACAACCAAATAACTCAAGAAGAAGAACTTGTGAAGTGTTAATGGCACAGATTACATGTTTATGGTGACAAAATATTTAACGATGAAAAAATCTCCATATGAGTTTTAATGTATGGAGGACAAAGTATAATAAGAGCGCCGCCAATTGGTGCCCAATTTTCGAGGTATTGTCGATGTATTGTGCAAACTAAAATTAAAAGGCAAATTTTGCTTAATTGGAGAATTATGGCACTTCTCTCAGTTCTTTATATCCAAGTGAATGCATGTGTGATGTAATGATTGAATTATTTAAGGGGATTTTAAGACATACTGAAAAATTAAAATTAAAAAATACTAAGTTGACAAGCATTATCAACAACCTGTAACCATTTGTTTCTAAGTATAACAGGGGTCATAGGTGTGTTAAAATAGAAGCAAACAATATAGAACACATGTCTTTATCTTGTATTTAACAATAACACAATTAAGTTTATTATAATTACCGTAAGTCCTACATAATAATTCAAACGAGTAAATTAAATAGTCAATGAACAGGTAAATTCACAGCAAAATGAGTTCCGAATACAGGTAAATACACAACATAATGCGTGCCGAATACAGGTAAATACACAAAATAATGCATGCCGAATACATGTAAATACACAACATAATGAGTGCAGAATACAGTTAAATAAACAACATAATGTGCGCCTAATACATGTAAATACACAACATAATGAGTGCCGAATACAGTTAAATACACAACATAATGAGTGCCGAATACAGGTAAATACACAACATAATGCATGCCGATTACAGGTTAATATAAAACATAATGAGTGCAGAATACTGGTAAATACACATAATCTAACTGCGAAGTAATTGGATATTTATGCAAAGCGTTTGTCCTCTGTACGTACGGCCTGGACCCAGGTTTATACACCAATTACGCGCTTCAGCGTTTATAACACAACACGAATACCATTGGCTTATTAGAACACCGGGGGCGGGTCCCCATCATCACCAGGGTTATCTGTAACATATTCCATTCAGGCTCTGTGTTTTACAACAGCCAGTCGGAGTGGAAAATTCTAAAATGTTTAAAGGGATATTATAGCTTTGCGGAATAGTCTATATCAGGCAAGTGCACGCTATATCTTATTCACTACAAATATATTCGTATTTTGTTAAAATGCTATTGAACGCCATGATATTGGGACATACGATCACAAGGCGTCTCGATGTTTACATGAAGGACGGCATATATAATCGGCTGAGACAGGATTTCAAATTAAACAATCCTGGAATATAAGTTTTTATAGAACAGTGTTTAGTCCCCTGTGTGTCATAAATTGAGGCGTGAAGTGCCCTATTTCAGAGTAATGTTTAGTCAGCATATAGTTCCCACTCATATACAGAGTCGTACATAGAGTCCTTATTGTAGAGCAGTGACTAGACTATTGTAAGATATAGAGGCGTCAATTGCCCTATTACAGCGCAGCAATTTGTCATAAATATAGGCGTCAAATGCCGTATTACAGTGCGGCAATTAATGCTCTGTCATAAATAGAGACGTCAAGTGCCCTATAACAGTACTGCAATTTGTCATAAATAGAGGCGTCGAGTGCCATATTACAACGCGGCGAATAATGCTCCGTCATAAATAAGTCTTGCAGTTCTATTTAAACATATTTCCATTTACTGAATATACCACTTTAAATGCATTTTTACTCGTAAATATCGTATATATCGTATTGTTGAGGGCCTCATGGTAGATTGACTAGTTTCAAAGGAGTTCTCTCGTTAAATAAAGTCTTTATTATTATTATTATTATTATTATTATTATTATAAATAGAGGCGTCAAGAGCCCTATTGCAATTACAGTGCAGCTACGTCTAAATAGAGGCGTTTATGTTATGTTATAGTCTTAACGGTGTTAATGTAGGTCTATAAATAACTAAGAACGAACATCGTGTTCTAACTAATAATCTGTAATTACGATGTTAGTCAGGGAACTGACCAGCAGTAGTCAGTGTTCCAGACGGGAGTGCATGGTAAGAGTGTGTCTGTTATAAGACGACATACGGTAATACAAAAATCCCCTTTTTAAATTCAAAGTTATAAGTTCTTTCATAACATAAGAATGCGTATAACAAGTTCATAGATATAAATGATTTCTTGACATTAATGTTCATACTCAAATGCTTCGTTCGTGGTCAGTTTTGCAGCTGGTGATTAATCTCCAGTATCGCAGGCTGCGATGATCCTTGGTCCATTAAAACGTCATTTAGACCTGACTTTATAGAGAGTCAGTTTATAGCTGATTATCTTACATCTCCAGGTGGCACACTGAGGTTGATTAATGGGCATGTAATCCAACATGTTTCCAAGTTCATGGTAGTTCCATGATGATTACACCGTTTACGTGGCCGTCTTGACCGGGCAAATGAGCATTCACCAGGAAGGGGTTAACTTGACAGTTTAGTTAAGACACAATAACTTTGCTTAAATGCGTCTGCCATATCGCGAGATGCGCTTATCAGTACTTTTATTTATGAAAGTGGTTTGTTTTAACACATGTGTGGCATTTAAAGAGGCATTTTCTCTTTGCGGCACTTTGGCGGAAAGTGAACCTTCACTTTGACACCGTGAGATATTTTCCTTCGTTTTTAAGAAGGCGTCTTCTGTTCCTACGGTAAATGGCATTATCATCTTTCGTCATAACCGAGTAGTATCGCTCATTATGCTATTTAACTACGACAGCAGGTTTCCACAATTTGTTAGATTGTTGAATTCTTACTGTGTCTCCAATCGACAAAGGGCTCAGAGGTTTTGCATCCCTGTCATAAATAGAGGCGTTAATTGCCCTATTACTGTACAGCAATTTTCATAAAAAGAGGCGTTGAGTCCCCTATTATAGTGCAGCAATTTGTCATCAATAAGAGGCGTTAAGTGCCCTATTATAGTGCAGCAATTTGTCATAAATAGAGGCGTCAGGTGCCCTATTATTGTACAGCAATTTGTCATAAATGGAGGCGTCAAGTGCCCTATTACAGTACAACAATTTGTCATAAATAGAGGCGTTAAGTGCCCTTTACTGTACAGCAATTTGTCATAAATAGCGGCGTTAAGTGCCCTATTACTGTACAACAATTTGTCATAAATAGAGGCGTTAAGTGCCCTATTATAGTGCAGCAATTCGTCAAAAATAGAGGAGTTAAGTGCCCTATTACTGTACAGCAATTTGTCATAAATAGAGGCGTTAAGTGCCCTATTACTGTACAGCAATTTGTCAAAAATGGATGCGTTAAGTGCCCTATTACTGTACATCAATTTGTCAAAAACAGAGGCGTTAAGTGCCCTATTACCGTACAGCAATTTGTCATAAATAGAGGCGTTAAGTGCCCTATTACTGTACAGCAATTTGTCATAAATAGAGGAGTTAAGTGCCCTATTACTGTACAGCACTTTGTCATAAATAAAGGCGTTAAGTGCCCTATTATAGTTCAGCAATTTGTCATAAACAGAGGCTCTAAGTGCCCTATTACTGTACAGCAACTTGCCATAAATAGAGGCGTTAAGTGCCCTATTACTGTACAGCAATTTGTCATAAAAAGAGGGCGTTAAATGCCCTATTACCGTACAGCAATTTGTCATAAATAGAGGCGTTAAGTGCCCTATTACCGTACAGCAATTTTTCATAAATAGAGGCGTTAAGTGCCTTATTATAGTGCAGCAATTTGTCATAAATAGAGGCGTTAAGTGCCTTATTATAGTGCAGCAATTTGTCATAAATAAGGGCTTCAAGTGCCCTATTACTGTACAGCAATTTGTCATAAATAGAGGCGTCAAGAGCCCTATTGTACACCGCTCAATTATTCTCAATACACATACGCACCGAGGGCCGTCTTCAGCACGGACACGACGTAGAGATATATTATATATTATTGATACTCAGAAGCATCGTGTCTCTCGCTGTATTCACTATTCCAGGAGGTGCCCCCAAAGAAAAGAGTGCCTGACGGTTACAAGATCAACAGAGAAAATCAAGGGAAGTATCAATGTTACCTGGTAATTTAAAGGGGGTATCTCTAGAACATCTTAAATTATAAAATTGTTCTAAGTTCATGATAAAACACTTATATCAATCAGATCATGATGTTAGAATCATTTCGTTAATGTCTAAATTCTCAAAACACCATATAGTTAGGACGGAATCGGGAGTAAAATGCTGAAATTAACCCGGGCGCGTCACCTAGGATAGCATGTATTACTGTGCAGAAGGAATTTCTTTGCAAATAAGAGATAATGTGTAGGATCATTCAATATGTCTTGGTCATACGGAATAGAAAATAATTAATCTTTGTCAGTTTTAAGTCGGACACCTAGACTCCCATGAAAAGCCTGACGTACTCCCTTTAATACGGGAAATAGCAGATAATGTCACTCAAAGAGTCACGGCCTCACTGTCCGAAATAGTAGAAAAGGCTTTGGCTCCGAAGGCAAAACAACTGAAAGCGTCATCATGAATGACAGTGTTAACTCATTAGCCGGCAAAATAACAGGTGGGTCTAATGCACACAAATCGTTTACAAACGTATGAATGCCAGTCGACTCCATGATATCAGAAAAGATATTATCAAAGAGTTTGTAGATCTAAGTCATTTAAGACACGTCCTTTTAGACACAATCCCCAAAATATTTGTCATATATTTGAAAATATTAAATATCAATTTCATTGATAATCGTCTCAAAGTTCTCTGAAACTTTCCAAAATTCAATATCTCATACAGTCTGTGGTCTTATCAACTGGTGTCAGTTAATAGCCATTTATCTTTGTCTGTGAGCGGCAGCAGACAGTTCAATGTTCAAAGACGTCCGTGGGAACCTCCACCTAATTCAGTTAATGGTACAATTAATGGTCATTAGAGGATATTAGCATTACCGTATCTTTGATTAAGAATGTCATTACAGTTCACACTTTCTAGTAATTTACACACGAAACCGAGACGTCTCAACACAAGTCAAAGATCAGTGTCCATTAGAATCGTTTGCCGTGTTAATTAAATAAATAAAATAAATAAATAAAATAAATAAAACATAAATATATTCATAAATTTCATACCCGGTCAACTTCCGGTAGGTCGAAATATTCAGTAGGTAAAAATAAAGAGAAAATCATTTGTTCATAAACATTATTTATACAGGGATTTAGAAGTCGCATGTACAGGGTCCTGACTCATAATTCCCAAAAATTACCCATGTCGGTACACTCGGTAAATTTGGGAGCCATTGAATAACCATTTCTAAAACACATGTTTGCATCATATCCATTCTGTGTCATACATAACTTAGGACGCAATGTTCATTAAAATTAATTATTTCTTGCTGTTTATAATGGTTCATTACCTGAATTGAATTGAATTGGGTTTTAAGGCGCATCAACACATGAAAGGTTATATGGCGCCTAACAGGCATGAACATGCCAGGCTCATCCTCCATGTACATCGAGACAAAATATGGAGAATGGGCCTAGGACCTTCTCGCCCTGAACTGCAGAGTTGCTGTAAATTCTATTGTAGACACTCCAATTATGCTGGAGCCACGTTTATTGTTTTCTGCCACTGCTCTTATAGATGTGAGCGAAATGGCACCCGAAACAATGCAGGGGTCATTATGAAGACCTTTAATGAGCATGAACAAAAAATGACAAAATGAATATGAATGGAAGGGCTGGGGTCCTACCCCCGAACAAGCTATGACAGGCACTTTAGAAATGTATACAAAATAATTATGTTTGCGTTATTTGAAGTTCTAAAACACATGTTCGCATTATCTCCATTCTGTGTCATACATAACTTAGAAAGCATTGTTCAGTCCAATTAATTATATCTTGATGCTTATAGTGGTTCATTACCTGAACAAGCTCGAATAAACGTTATTTTATTGCCGTAACCATACCATGTGCCTTTAACAGCGAACGTTTAACCGATCGGCATCTGTCGACAGATAGATCATCCAATCAATAATTGGAACAAAAAATTCATACTGTCTGGACGGACATTTCTTCGGTCAGTAACAAATCCTACGCTTAATGTGAAAAAGCTATATTATTGCGTCCGTCTGACAACAGGTGTCAAAGAACACCTTTTGATATGTAAACAATTTGTAGCATCGCTCAGCGGAAAGTCTACCCTTTTTGTTTTCCAGACATGCTGTTTTTCGCCGTTTACAGACGCCAGTGCAGAAGTCGGCGGTGGAGCTATTTACAATGTGACCGACGGCATTATTCGACACTGCGGACAGTTGCGGTAAAATGCGTTCACGAAATACATACAGCAATAAATAGAGGCCAGTGGGTTCACGGCCTTCATTACATAGTCGCTCAAAATTACAGATAAAGATAACACGGAACATACATGCGTTCATTTCATTGATAACTTGAGAGCGTGTCGCATTCAAACTAGACTCATTATCAAATATTGACCCCACCATGGGTTCATGTGGGGTTGTATTAGTACACACGGGGAGTGACCTTACCATGTGTTCATGTAGGGTCGTTCTTGTTTATAAACTACATGGATATACCTATATTTCGTATGTGTCGTGTTCGGCCGTTTCCAAAGGTCCACTTGAAAGAGACATTTTGAAGTCTTACATTCGACGGAATACCACTTTACGAGAGGTTCAACGTATATGAATTAGTTTTTGCTTAGTGATCTAATGTATATGAATTATTTGTTATTCACGTGTACATTTATGTCAGGATCGTACCATGGGTTCATGTACGATCGTTCAAACGCGTTAAGGTATAATGTGCATTTCGCTAAAACATCAGCATAAAATACGCGTAATTAATTGGTTTCTTTTTCTTTTGTTGTTTTGTGTTCGATATATGCCAAGGTCATTCGCTTTTCTTTTTTCTTCCCCCCCCCCCCCCCCCCCCCCCCCCCCCCCACACTTTCTTATGGCGATTTCATCAGTCAAATTGTCTGATGAGAGTGGCGTAAATCGCCATAGCTAATTAAAGATTATATAAACACCATTAATGTTTTTAATATAAAAACAGTTATTTCCAATTAACGACAAATCGTGTAACAACTTAGATTACGTAATATCGCATAATAATATTTAGTACATCTATTTTTATAGTGCTTTATTCTATATCCGTTTCATTATGTAATTAACGGAAATTAATATGTGTTACATAATATTACAATGTTTCATGCAATATTACATGTCTACTATTTCAACTTTAAACACATTCACACTCTTGTGAATAAAAAGTCACTTTGTGGCATATATCGACACTACACCCGCTAGTTGTTTGTTACTTACTTCCCAGAATAAACAATGCGCATAAATAATCTAACTGCGAAGTAATTGGATATTTATGCAAAGCGTTTGTCCTCTGTACGTACGGCCTGGACCCAGGTTTATACACCAATTACGCGCTTCAGCGTTTATAACACAACACGAATACCATTGGCTTATTAGAACACCGGGGGCGGGTCCCCATCTTCACCAGGGTTATCTGTAACATATTCCATTCAGGCTCTGTGTTTTACAACAGCCAGTCGGAGTGAAAAATTCTAAAACCGCCACAAACCCCAACCAACCACCCTACAAAAAATAATAAATATATAAATGCACACTATACCATAGCGCTCTATTGACTTTATTCTACGTCTAAGCTCCATGAATAGGCGTAAATCGCCATAGCTAATTAAAGATTATATAAACACCATTAATGTTTTTAATATAAAAACAGTTATTTCCAATTAACGACAAATCGTGTAACAACTTAGATTACGTAATATCGCATAATAATATTTAGTACATCTATTTTTATAGTGCTTTATTCTATATCAGTTTCATTATGTAATTAACGGAAATTAAAATGTGTTACATAATATTACAATGTTTCATGCAATATTACATGTCTACTATTTCAACTTTAAACACATTCACACTCTTGTGAATAAAAAGTCACTTTGACCCATTTAGACCGGCGCGACAATATTTCCTTTTCCCGAATTTTGACAATGTCCACTGTCATTCTAACTGGGATGCAAGGGATACAAATTTTATTTTATTTTAATACCTATATAATAATACTTGTTTTCAGGAAATCACAAACATGAAAAACAAAATATTCGTAACATGACTACAAAAGCAAGATGCACATCCTTAAATCATATATTACACAGCATATCAACATGTTGACAATATAAACAACATAAGATGTTATCGTATCATAGATATTTCAAGAAGTATTCGCTGCTTTTAATACCGCTTTTCATTTGCGCCTGTTGACTTGGGCTATTATACACTTGATTTGACGCCACAGTCATGCAACAGTACTTATTTTTTGATCGCTCAGTGTCAACGTTGGGAAACATTAAAGTATGTGGGAAGACCTGGAGAACTGTTGCCCGTGGCCCCAGGTGGTCTCCGATACCGAGGGAAAATAGTTTTGATTTCCCAAAACACCCATGAAATAAATGTTTTATTACCTAATTCACTATATAATCAGTTTTTGCAACTAATGATTCCTTTGAGATTTAGCTATAGTTCTGAAAACAAAATAATTAAAAGATTTAATTATATTTCATAATCCTTAACTATTAATAATTAGCTCCAAAAAACAACACTCACTAACTGAAAGCGTTGTTGACGTCATCCGCCGATAATGTTTAATAAAGCGAAACATTACGATTAAAATCATAATTATAGCCGGCCATAAATTATTCAATTCCCCCAGTGAATAGCATTTACTTTTGGGGCGGAGCTAAAAACGAAGTTGGAGTGAATTGGTCTGCTGTAAGCAAGACGAATGTTTCTGATACACCGTATAAAGATTCAATCCTTAAATAAATAGAGTATTTAGCTACTATTAGAATATAGGGAAATCCTTTACTCTGTGGTTGGCGTGTTATCCCGACGAGACATCATGTCTTCGCACATGAAACAGGTCATTGTCATGGAGGGTAACTGTCGAACAGTTGCACCCCTGATAATAAAAGAACATATTGATTCTTCTTCTAGAATCAATAGTAAACCAGACATCAGTCAACACAGACTATAATATTCAGAAGAAATCTAAACAGTTTTGAATACAAACTAACACATTCGTAATGGCGAATGAACCAATGATTGACAACTGCATATTTTTATATACTGAACAAAAAAAACTTCCGCTGATGTTGATGCTGATGTGCTAGACAGCAAAACAGGAAAAATAATGATGTTTTAATAATAATTAGATACCGCCAACAATAGTCAAACAAAGATACAAATGAAATAGTTCAGTACACAAGGCAGTTATCCTCCTGTTTCTTAAAACATGCATTTTGGCCACAAAAACAAATTAAATCTACGGAAATTACCGAAATCTGTCCTAGACAATATTCTCTATATGTTACTTACTAAAACAATCACAAAAAGACATAACACATATTGTGTAGATGGCAGCTTTTCATTTTCAATTACCTCCATTTAACATTCCATATCATCCATAAAAGATTATTGCTTGGCAAATTTGAAACTGTTTAATGGGATATATAGTACTCACGTGTGTGCTTACAAACATCAAATATAGTTTTATTGATTCATGTTCCTACAGATGGCACCATATGCATGTTGTCAACGTTGACGGCACCATTGCATGTGTCTTAGACGAGAACCATCATGCTATATAGCCACGGTTATCACCGTGGACACCGTATCAATGTGTTCACCATCTGCATCATAGACATGCAATTGCAGATAGCAAGATTGATGTTGTCACTGTCGTCACCATAGCATAATGCCTGGTACATTATATTGTCAATAATGGGATGGTTGCTATCATGTGAGGTTAATAACGAAACCACCATACCCATGGTTTCACTAACCATATGATCCTATGCTTGTTTTAAACATATTTTATTTCGAATTCGTGCAAAAAATACATTTAACAGTATATGAAGTAAAGGATTGGAACGAAAGAAAACTTATAAAGTTCCTCTCCTTGGAAAACGTGTTTACAATTCAAGTATGTAGTAATAGCTACGGAACATACATATCTATGAACCAATTGGTAGAATTATTATAAATATTCAGTGTCACATTGGTTTTCAGTTAATATTTGCTTAAACCACTTAAAAAGAAAAAAAACATACAAAAGGAAATTAAAGAATTATGATGATAGATTGAGAAGGAAAACATAAACAAAAAGTAATTCGAACGAGACATTACAACTAAAAAAAAAAAATATAACAATAAAAAAGGATAAAGTAAAGAGGACTGCATATAGTTTTGTTGCATAACAGGATTATAACGGGTGACACGGGGGATCAGAAGGCGGACTACTCCTTGAGACACAGCAACACTGACGGGCAACCACGGACATCAATCATATCTACATACTCTGCAAGATTAGAAGCGTTTGCTTTTTATTATATACTTTTGAACAGCCTCAAAGATTGAAATGTTATTATCATTACTTAGTGACTGATCACCGCATAAAAGAGTTTGGAGTATAACCGTGCATAACGGGTTAAGGGTGTGTGCGAGGTCAGTACGTATTTCATTGTAAGCAGGACAACTGAAGAAAAAGTGTTGGTTATCTTCAATACTACCACTATGACAGTGATCACATAAGGGGGATGCGATTATATTTTTTTGGAACAGATAGAGGTTCAATGAACTACAATGGGTACGTAAACGGGTGTGTAGAATTTGTTCTTTTCTATTTCCCACATAAAAATATTTGGGCGGTTGTATGATATTGCGATTCAAATAACGTTTAAATAAATGAATGGAATCTGTGTTTCTAATATCTTGAGGTAAAGAGTTCCACTCGCGAACAGTAGTTGGTAGGAATGATTCTCTATACAGTTTAGTTCGAGCATTTACTGTCTGAAGATTATTTTCATTTCTTAGACGATATCGCGACGCGTCTCCTACTAAGGGTGGTACCAGAGACGATAAATACGAAGGCGTTAGGGAGTGAACCATTTTATAAAACAGAATAAGTTGAAGATTAAGTCGTCGATTCTGTAAAGCTTCCCATCCTGTTTCTTTTTTTAAACGATCAAGGGATACCAATTTGGTAGTACCTGTCGTTATTCTGGCTGCTTCATTTTGAATTTTGTCAAGCTCTATCTTTTCGTAATTGGTGCAGTTATCCCATAGAACATCCCCATATTCCAATAGTGGTCTTATAAAACTTATATATATAGTTTCAAGAGCTTTTCTATCGAGCTGGTGTTTTAGTTTTCTCATAATATTAATTCTACTCCATGCTTTATTTTTTATATACTCAATTTGGGAGTGCCAGCTACAGTCATTTGATAGAATGATACCTAGGTGTTTATGGCACTGAACTTCTGAAATGTTTTGATTAACCATTTGTAGAGGGCGGTGCGCAGGTTTACGAATTTTGCGGGATAACAGAAGAGATTCTGTTTTGGACGGATTAAAAGTGACAAGCCATTTGTTTGACCAGTCGGTTATCTTTGCAATGTCCGAATTGAGGATATTAGCTGCAACATCAATTTCATCGACAATAATATAAAGACTAGTATCGTCAGCAAAAAGCCGTATATTGGAATGAATGTCAGAAACAATGTCATTTATATAAATTAGAAAAAGAAGAGGGCCAAGAATAGAGCCTTGTGGGACTCCAGCATTGATTGTATTCCAATTAGACTGAGCACCGGGAATAACAACACATTGAATACGGTTTTCAAGGTAATTGCTGAACCAAGATAAGAGATCAGCTGAAATGCCTGCCGCTTTCAGTTTAACTAGTAGCCCTTTGTGCCACACTCGATCAAACGCTCTACTTATATCGAAGAAAATAGCCCTAACCTCTTTCCCAGCATCGAGCGCTTTACAAAAAGTGTTATACAAAAATGTTAGTTGATTAATTGAGGAATCACCTTGGATAAATCCAGACTGCAAGTTTGTAAGGAAGTTATTATCACGAAGAAAATTAAAAACATGTTTGAAGATTAGTCTCTCTAACACTTTGACAATATTGCTTAAAAGCGATATTGGACGATAGTTGTTAACACAAGAGGGGTCTCCTTTCTTTAAAATTGCACATACGTAAGCCTCTTTCCAGATATTGGGAACTTTACCCTGCGAAATAGACAAATTAAACAGATGACAAAGATGAGAAGCAATTTCATTTGCTAACTCACGAAGGACTATATTGTTAATCTGGTCTGGACCAGCGACTTTTCCTACAGGGAGGGACTTCAAAACTGAATTAACTTCATATGGAGTTAGAACGAGGGTATTTAGAGTGTGATCTGCAAAGTTTGGATGCACATAAGGGGGTTCGATGTTAGTGTCGTTAAGGACAGTCTGGCTTTTGAAGTAGTCGTTTAATAAATTGGCTTTATCAGATTCGTCGGAAACAACGGAGTTGTTTTCAAAAAGGTCTGGGATAGACTGTTTTTCATTTGATGAAATGAACCTTTTAAGGGTTTTCCACCAGTCCTTAGAAGACAAAGAAGATGATTTAAGCTTTTCGGTAAGGGTTTTATAGTAAGCCTCCTTTGACTGACGTATTAATGCAACTACTTCATTCCGGATTTGCTTAAAGTTGTCCCAGTTGTGTTGAAGATTAGAATATTTTGCTTTTCTATATGCACGTTTTCTTACTCTTATTTTGCGTTTGATCAAACCATTTAACCATGGTGGTTCATATGGTTGTATACGTACATTTTTATTTGGTATACACTGTTCGCTTAAAGAAAGAATTTTATCAGACACGTTTTTAGCGTATACATCGATGTCTTCGTTTTCAAGTTCTGTCCAATCTAACGATCTTGCTTTCGCACGTAACAGCTCATAATCGCCTTGGTCGTATTTCCAAATCTTCCTTATGAACGACTTACTTTTGTGTTTTTTAAATTTGAATATACCATATATCGGACAATGATAACGTAAATCCTGATTTAAAAATGGATCGGCAACTCCGCTCATAATCAAATTATCTTTGTTACTGATTAAAATAAGATCAAGCAGAGATGAAGAGTACTCGGTAAAATTGGTCGGACCGTTTATAATCTGTTCCATACCAAATTGCTGACAAATCATGTCAATTTTACGTGAACTTTGTCGACTTAACATGTTAAAATTAAAATCACCAGTAACTATGATGTCTTTAACTCCCGTGTCAATTGCTAGATGCATCGAATCTTCTATCATATCACTATATGCTGAGTTAGAACTAGGTGGTCTGTAAAACACACCTAGAAGAATGCGTTTATGATTTAGAACTAGCTCAATCCATAGGCATTCCAAGTTAATAAGTTCTAAGTCAAACCTGCGGATGTAATGCAAATTATCTTTAACATAAACCATTACCCCACCGTGACTATCGGCGGACCGGTCTTTACGTTCCGGACTATGGTATGATGGGAAAAGCAGGTCTTCATTCTTCACTTGGTCATTAAGCCAAGTCTCAGAAAAAGTGAGAATGTCGAATTGATACAATTCAGTTTGAAGAAGATCAAGCTTTGTCCGTATACTTTGCACATTATAATGAATGATTGACAGACCATGTGAGATATCAAGCGTGTCTACGTTAGACCCCGGTGTACTAACCGTGGAGGAATTTGTACCTTCAAAACTATTTACTGAAACTGCAGGGCCAGGATTTTGATGAATATCACCAGACTGCATTAGAAGAATCATAAGCCAAGCACAAGCGGATGCAAAGAACTGGACTAAAATTGCGTAATTAGAAAACAATACGTTATCGTAAAATTTACTGCCCAAGACCATGCGTTTATACGGATGCATAATGGCTTTTAAAAGGCATGTTGTTGACAGAACGGTTTGATGCAGGGAGATCATACAAATAAGCGAGTTGTACAGTGGCAGAAGAATGAGTATATGAAAAGCGATTGCAAACATGTGGTTGTAACGGTAAGTCGGCATGATGGCGACAGAACAGCCTCTATTTTTCATGTAATTGCTAAAAGGGACAAAATAAATAATTCTATCGCCAACATACAAACGCACCGTTGTGATGTGATTAAGATAGCTATGCAAAGGAGTAAGCTGAAATATAAAGAACGCCTTCCGAGTCCCAGAGTCCCCATTCCTAACAATCCTACAAAACAATAAAGAAAAACATAAAGTATAGTGAAAAGGCTACTAGGTAGCATTCGTTAACAATAAAAGAAGGATTTCCATGAAAATAATATCAGAGTATTTTACAAACTAAAACAAGCACACTGTTTTAAAACAAAGAGCACGAATTTTCGCCAGTGTACGTTTTCATTATCAAGAAAAGCACTTCCAAGCTCTGGACGGTGCAAGCAAGGCAATAAACACGTAACATTATAGCTTTTCGGAGCAAGTAAAATCCAATTATTTCTTACAAAGACCTGCATGTCAGATTCGTGGTGTAATTATTCCATTATAATGCCTTTTTATAACCTTTTTATATTCGGCATGATACATATAATCTTTAAGTGTTATTTATTAGACAGGTTAATTGTGGTATGATAGCGAACACTATTATGCGCTAGAATATTTCTTACTCCTGTTAATCGTTACAAAATCACATATGATAAAACAATTTAATGCATGTCATAGTGTGGAATAGGATGACGTGGTTTTGTTGCCGCTGAATGAATATAATCATGCTTTAACCAAGGGCACCACAGTCCTGTTAACATCAGCGGCACCACAGCACGGTTGTTACTGGCGGGGCACAATATAGGTCATACACTTTGTCATATGCCAGCTGTGACTTAAAGTGTTATCACGTTATTTTTGTTTTATTTCGGCACCACAGCCCTGCTGTCATGGAAGACACCGTATTCATGTGGTCGCCAAAGGCGCTAAGTTCCTGTTATGACTGATGAGGTCATTAGTTTGTGTTCGTGTGTGTCATCATAACGCTTAGTCGCCAATGTCATCCTGTCATTCCAAACGAAAGCGTGGCGATGTGGTCACTGATGACATACGGTGTTATAACTCGTTTTAATTTTGGAACAACACCCCTGCCTTAATCGAAGGCACCATAGTACTGTCATAATCAACTTCATCATAGTCATGTTGTCACTGATGACATCACATTGCAATTTACGTTGTCATAACCCTATTTGTACTGAAGGCATTACCACCCTACTGACACCGAAAGGGAGCTAGTCTTGATATCCTGTTATCACCAACGCTGCTACAGCACTGTTGTCTTTGAAGGCACCATATTGCTGTTGTCGCCGCCTCCTATCCGTTTGTATCTGACCGTGTCATAACTTAATTTTCGCTATCTGCATCATATCTCAGTTGTCGAGTACCGCACTATACCAGTTATGGTCATATTGTCACATACGAAATCATAAACATGTTGCCGTTGAAAGCACGATATAATTAAGTGATTGACGGCACATGTCAAAATCCCGTGGTTTTTTTTTTACTGAGTATGCAATGTATATTCCTTTCATGTGCGATGTGTCTGCGCTTTTAATGCGCTAATATGCTACATGATAGCGGTATTATAGACAACCAGAACATTACAAGTTTAAACAGGACTGTCTATACCATTTTTGAAAACAAAACCAACATATTACATTTTTAGTTTGTTTGACATTGATCTATCGTTTACTGTTGCATTTTTATGAACTGGTAACCTTTTATTGTCACGTGAGCAATACTAGCATGTATGCTAAAAAATAGAATGCTTATAGTGATACTTGTCTTTGAATATCGGTTTGTGTTTGCATTCAATTATCTTGCCTAATTCCTACCCTCGCTGGTAATGTAACCATGCGTGAAATGTATATGGTGATTGTAATGATACAGATACGCTATTTAATTGTATGGTGTCATTTAGTACTTCACTTATGAATGCAAATCATGCCATCACTACGTAATAAAATGTACAACAATGATCTGCAAAACACATTTAATGACAAACTACAGCATATACGTACGTGAAGAGGAAGACTTGCATTACAGTTGTACTGTTTTAATGAACAGGTTATAGAGCACGTGTACTCATGCTCATTTATACTCTTACAGTGTTGTTCGATTAGTTGTAAACGATTGTTCATAGTGATGTTTGTTTGACGGAGATAAACCATTTTAGACTTAATTATATATTGGAAAGATAGTTTCAACTGAATAAAATTATAATAACATATTTTAAAACAGGAAGAGTTGATGTAGTGTACAAGTTCTTAAACGGATGATTCTACTACTGTAGTTACGCATAATTTCATTGTTTTCTCTTTCAGATCCTGGTAATTGGTAAGCCTCGGGAAAACTCATATATTTTGAGAATAGATTGCGTCATTTATCATACATAGTACAATCGTACGATGCGGTGCAAAGAGCAGTATCGATCCAAAATGGGTATTATTTAAGGATTGATTTTCATGTTTTGCGATGTTATCGAAGTAAAACACGTCAATAAAACCGCGTAGTGCAGCAAAGCGGTTTTATACATAAATTGTGACCCGTCATTGACGTGCTATTCTTCGATAACATCGCGAAAAATGAAAAACAATCCTTATAATTACAAACTTATATAAATGAAAATCTTTACTGACCGTCCATTTTATTTCACATGTCAAAGTAAGCTCTAAATTAAATTAAATTAATTTCAGTTGAACCGTTCAGCCAAATCACACATTTTTAAATTTGAAATCTACTCCGCCCAAAGGTATTGACCTAGATTTTCACGTTTCCTAAAATAAATATATTTCTAGTGGCTTAGCTGCTTTTAGGCAGTGCATACCCCGGCTGAAAACCCTTTTCACTGATATGTTCTCTTTATCCCCAAAAGTGTCTCCCCAAACTCGTCTTAGTGAACCATTTTACCAGCGGAAAAATGATTAAAATGTCTGTTTTTCTAATTGATTCAGCTTTTAATTAAAAATAACATGGCACACACATAATCACCATAAGCGTTTCGATTGTAGTATTAAACTAAAGAGTTTACCTTTGCTGAGTATATTAATCTGTAGTATGCTAGTCCACCTCTGTTTTTTAAAAAAGTGACGTCATGTAATATTTCGAAGCCAGGTGGAAGTTCGGAAGCCGGAACCGTTCCACATTCTTTTCCTGATTTAGTGTTTGAAAGCCTGAGGATACTCCTTTCGCCGCTCAAATAAAATGTTGGGCTTCCACTTTGGTCTGCGCCTGAGGATATCCCGAACCCCTTTTGCCGCTCAAATAAAATGTTGGGCTTCCACTTTGGTCTGCGTCTGAGGATATCCCGGACCCCTTTCGCCGCTCAAATAAAATGTTGGGCTTCCACTTTGGTCTGCGCCTGAGGATATCCCGGACCCCTTTTGCCGCTCAAATAAAATGTTGGGCTTCCACTTTGGTCTGCGCCTGTGCAACTGGAACTATTTTATTTTGACGTTTTATTAAGAAATAACAGGACACTTTTAAGAATGGCTAACCAATCATAATGCAGTAAATATGTGTATAATAATGGTATTGCTCGCAAATAAAATGTTGGGCTACCACTTTGGTCTGCGCCTGTGCAACTGGAACTATTTTATTTTGACGTTTTATTAAGAAAAAACAGGACACTTTTAAGAATGGCTAACCAATCATAATGCATTAAATATGTGTATAATAATAGTATTGTTCGCAGTTAGTACATGTAATTATTCATGCTTATTTACTTTCACGGGAAACGTAAAGCAAATACGTTTGTCATTTACAACTGATACACCAATGCAATGAATAAATTAAACAGCAATACCTACCATTAACTAATAACATTTTGTGGTTTTACTCCGCTAATGGTGATCTATATTCGGCAGTATCAGGGTGTTTTACATCTATGCTGTTATTGCGATAACGAAATCCGAGTATTTATCCATTTAGATCTTTTCCGAGACAATACCACAACCATTACATAGAGGATCTTACATGAGTGGATTGTTGATTTTAATCAACGACTTAGATAAAACGATAGGATATGCTTTTTATCCAACGAGTTTATTAAAGTCAATAATACACAGTCACGAATATAAGATTCTATTTATCATATATATTATTTCACTTCAATGTTGTCAATTTACGTTGTATACGGCGGCAATTTGTAAGAGAAATCATGACGTTGTGCTGTTGTTTTCATGACGTCAGCTACGTTATGCGGCTGTAACGCGTTCGCCCTACAAATAATGCGACACCTTAAAATAAGTTTATTGTGTCTAACATGCATTTTATAAAATAAGATGTCAATATGTAAGGTGACTGAACGTATCGTATACCACGCAAACAAGTGTGATTACGTGTTTTACTGTACAAGCACACAGTGATGTGGACCTCATTTGCATCTGTAATACACTAGTGTGTTACGAGAAATAAGTCATGGCTCTATTACACTTCCAGAAGCCATATTATGTGATAAATGTACTTCATTGCTACGCGATTTATGTAACGTCTGAATCACACATACGTCGATTATCCAACAGCTCAATTTGTCGAAAACTACGGAAACGTATGCAGTTGAGTTGTGTTTTGCATTTCAGCTGTGTCCGCTCTCCGTCGATATTTCAGCTTTCTATTATCTTAACTACTAGGCGTACATTCATTTAACTCCGCAATGGCAGAAACCACACATCTCTAAAATATGTTCTTATAACAATAGAAATATTAGAAATTGACTAAACTAACTAAACATTCGAAAAATAACTACATAATCCATGCATAATGGAATCGTTGGTCGGCACTGTAAGCAACTTATATTTTATTCTATCGATAGAAATATAATTAATCTTTAATAAGACATTTCTGAGAAAATACATTGGTTTTAATATAGTGTTGTTTAATATGACTTGCGCAGGCTTCTCGCTCTCATCATCTTGTAATGCCAATACAAATAAATCATGTCGGACATTTAGTACACTTTAACGATATTATAACATATATGTCAGTGTTATCTTTAAATAATGATGGATGTTCGCAGAAACGCTTCCAGTGTCTGTTGTAAAAACATCATCACATAAATCACCTGACACGTCTCCAAACGTTATCGATATTAGGACGCCATGCTATCTGGCTGCTGAATAGATATACAAAACAAGCCGTCACTTTCCGTGATTTAAAAAAAATCTTCTTTTTTTTGCAAACTTATTAGTTTATTTTGTAGTGAAGGGTATGATGAAAGTTAGCTTGACATTTAGATACGACAAAATATCTGCATTACGTTCAAACTTGAGTATGTTCTAGATATTCTCCAATTTTTCGTCAGTTTCATTCATTTCGTAATTATTTTCACTTTGCGAATTTCTTCTTATAGCCGGTATACTAAGCGAGATTTTATGACCACGATCATACTGTATAACCAGACTAACATCGCAAACGGCAACTGATCATGCTACGGCGGGACTCGTATTAGGACCCACACCACTATTATCTCCCTTGAATACTCGTTCCAAAAAAAAGGAGATAGATGACAAAACAGATTCCACCTTTTTACAGTTTACAGGACTTTTCATTGCATGAATTGATTTATCCTTACCAGGTTCCAAAATCTACAGCAATTAGGAAGAGATCACAGAAAATTCATGTTGATATAAGATTTCTAGCTAATTCTGCCTCATTTTACACATCGTGGGTAAAATCAACACAGGGTTGTATTTTCGTCATATTATTACGCTAAATTTGGATAGCAAACATGAAATTTAAAAGTGGTCAACCTGGTAAATATTGTTTAATTGTGTTTTAAATTACAGATATTGGATCAATGAAGAATTTAAGCAGAACTACATGTTGTAAATCGTCTTTAGGCTACGAACAAAAAAGGTACAATGGGACCCTATGGGAAATAAATTGTGGTGTGAGACGACTACGGAGGTTTAGACAGCTGTATTCTCCTTGCAAGTAATCCATATAAAAACTGAATTAGTCTTTCAGAAAAGTTCACTGAGGCCGTCCACAAATGCTTCGATTACATAGTTAGATACATGTGCATGTTTAAACTCAGAAAATAACACCATGTGGAAACTATTTCATTTAACTATTTTGGTTTCCATTCGTATGAATTTTAGTGATTGACTTCTGCTTAACCCCGGGCTTGACAAGTTCATGAAAGTCTCAATCAAACCACGACTGCAATATGTGTTATATTTATCGTGTTCTTTGATTTCCAAATGTCACATTTATACTCTTTTTTTAACATAATTGCGCCTAAACTGTTAATATAATAAAGAACCCTTTTCACAGCGCAAATTGATTGTGTAACTAACACTGTTTGAATCAGTTTTTTGAAACATGTTCAGAGTTTTTAGAAAAATCTACATTTTGAAAAAATAGTTTTAGATTAGAAATGTGTATTTATGTATATTACACTAAAGCATTCTCTAAAATAAAATAATAAACAAGAAAAAAGATTGCTATCACTTCTTGAAATTTAATGGTAATACGTGCTGGCAATATTTCTTGGCAATTCGAATGGTTAATACAAGCAAAAACACATAACAAGTACAACTGTTAAATACATTGTATAACATGTGATTTACAAACTTAAGTAAGATCCTTGGTCATAATCACTTTTATACAATCTTTATTAACCTTTTTCGGTGTGTGTTTCTATGCGTGCATGTGGTTGACAATGGTCATTGCAAGCTAAATTTCCTGTTCGACTAGTACATTTACTTTTAAAATATGTTCATGAACTTCAAATATAATTCTTTGTTCTACGTATGGTTGCATTGACCTTAACCCGAGTAAGTTAAAAAGTAATCAAACATTGATCTTGAATTGGAATTTATATTCATGCAATTGAACGTAATACAAATGTCAAATATATGTTTATTTTGTCATCCACGTCAAATTTATCAATATACCCTCTTTAAAATCGCGCATACATTGCTGCCTTTATGCATACTATATACCGTCTCGTCGAAGAAACAGTGTTGCAATATGATTTTTTCATATAGCCCTGTTGTAATATCCATCCATACACGTATACTGTTAGTATGATTTTTCAAGCAGCATAGCATTTACGTTCTAGTTTTAACTAAAGCGGAAATGATGCACATTGCCACTAATGACTCCTAATAGTTTGCCATGCCATCGTGCTATCCTTGTCTGATGCATATATCCGATATTGATCATTTCCGGTAACTATCGCAAATGCCTCGTTGTCCATTTCTTTACCCGATGCTTTGGACATGACGATGCACACATACTTTTAAGTGATATACACATCAAATATAAATAACAGTCCAACAGGAAATGAATAATTCACAAAATACCAAAAAACAAAAACAAACAACACTAATACAATGAAAAACGGAACAAAGTAAGCGACATCACACACATACAATGGGGAGTGATAGTAGGGATACAACTTTAACTCGGCGACACAATATTCTCTCTCTAGATACTCGCATAGACATCGTTAAAACTACACTAGATTATCATTATCGTGGGTGCATCTAAATCATTCCATTCGTGGGCTGCTATTTGTTTTCATTCCTTCAACATTCAACATTGCATTATACTTCATTTCAATAGAACAAGTAATAAATCAATGTCTGCGTTTGTAATATATATTTAGGATATGGTATATGTTGATGGAAAAAAGTATACCACGTGTATGGTTGCTGGAGTGCCTGTAACGCAAATGACACTATATCAATTAAAAAAAAACAGCCCATATGATGCACTTCAGATATTATCATTTTTCTAAGGCTCGCACAACATATGGTCATCCATCTGATTTCAATTGAACAAACCTAAGTAAAATTGTATCACATATGCATGAGCACATTATTAAAATACAGTAGTGTTAACCTTGTAATACATTGCGACAGCCTCAAATATTGCAAATTATCATCCTCTCCAAACATAGCGCACGACAAACACAAACACAAACATTAATTCATATTACTTTATATTAATATGACGACATAACGTGGTAAAAACAATCATAGTTTCCACTACATTATCGCCATTTGCCTTTGTATATCTAGTCACTATAGCTTTCGTAAATCACACTAGAAACCAACGTTCGTGCAATGAAAACATATGAACTATTTTTATATCGCGCAATGACACTAGTTAACCGAATCACACATGTAAACTGTAATGCTCTATTATAATCTGATAGTCAAGCTTAGGAGGAGAAAGAGTACGTTTTATGTAAAGAAATTCCACAATAGTCAACTACCGTTCCAAAGCAAACCATTATTTCAGTTTTCCATACTGAAAGCATTCATTTACTTTACATTTAACTACACTGTAAAATCAATTAGCTGACACATCAGTTCAATATAAGCGTCAATTAAGGGGCAACGAGCCAACTCGTATGTATGCCATTCAGTTATTCTTGGCGATAAAACTGCATTTTATTTGAATATCATGAGTGCACGTCAATTAATATGTCACTTTTCAATTCCACTTGTCATGAACTTTTCAGGTAAGCCCTCCCTTAATTTGAAAATATACTTAATTTCGCATAACAATTTAAACATAAATATGTCTTTGCCTAATTAATGTTCGAATGCGTAATGTACGATTGATTACTTACCAGTGCTTTAATTAGCACATCCTGTGGAATAAAACGTTTGTAGAACCTAATCTGAGAGAGTTTTTATAACCGACATGATTGCAAAATACATATCATTCGCACAGCTTACCAAACACGTTAAATGATGAATAAATGCTCAAATGTAATGAGCGTCCGTCCTTTATTTTAAAACGATGACACTCATTTATATCAATAAATGAAATGGTGATCCCCCGGAAGCATGTATTGAACAAATACTGCAAATGAATCCTTCGGAAGCAAAGAACACGAAGATGAGAAGAAAGTAGCAGATACATTTTTCATGAGCGGTAGTTTGAAATGCAAGACCTCTCACGCTCCATGCTTTCCTCTTTAATTGTGCGATGACCGGACAGGATGTGGACACTATGATGACGTCTACCTAATGCCCAAAAGGACGGTGATGTTTGATGTTTGTCTGCAATCTTGTCTTGTCGTGCCCTCAATGGTTTATGTTCGTGTTGCTCTGGCTACTGTCAAGTCAATGAGTACCTTCTATATGGCTTTCTATGTTATTGTTTTTTTATGTATTTATATATATGCATGAGCATCTTTTTGTTTTATTGCCTATTAAGGCTGCCTTGTTTGTTAGAGAACATTATGGCGGGGATTGTTTTATTCACACTGTCCCGTTTTATTGGGTTGACAGTTGGGTAAGTGTGAGGTTTGGTGCACCCTCGAACCTGGTGTAAACCCCAAGCGGCCTTTTTTGCAACTGACCGTTCCAAGGTTGTAGCACTATTGTCAACCCTTTTTGTGTTTGTGACGGCTTATGCCTTTATTACTTATTAACATTGCCATTCATGTTTGTCGTTTTGCGTGTTTTGGGGTTTACTGTGTTCTGTGAAAGCTGCATATCCTGTTGGACTTTATACTTATGTTTAAACATTTTCTCATTTTTAAAGTCATAGTAATTTTACGCGATGATCCCAATAGGATCAATACATAATAACACGACTGATTCGTAGCGCGGGTTGACTTTACACCGTGCTTAAACATATATTTACCATAACATTACGTATACTCGGGTGTTTCTTATACCAGTATGCACGTTTGAATTATTATATAGTACCTCCTGTGCTGTAAATTCGAAACCCATGTACCCCAAGTCCTTACAAAGTGATCGACACAGCTCCTTGGGATCCTGTGACACTCTGTTTAGAAATAACATTTCATGTTAGTACAATTTGCTATTTGTCGGTTTTCACGATTTCAGCGAAAATTAACCAGAATTAAAACTTTGAAAATTACTAAATCTATAAAAACGTCTAGTTCGAAACATCAACTGCAGGCATTGTTATAATGTCCTCCTTTATAAAAATATGTTTCGTTACTTTCTTCAAAGAAAGCAAATGAAAAAATATATAAAAAAAAGTTTCGTTACTTTCTTATAAGAAAGCAAATGAAAAAATATATAACTTAAGATTTAGGGGCAAAACACAAACATTCACAAATAATGATGAAAAAAATATAAACTTTGACCAAAATATATCTGTATATGGTATGTGATAATACAGCAACAATAACTATTAATTTTTTGTCTTATAAAATATGAATAAAGTGCTTATTTTGGTAAATTTATAAAATCATCGATGACATAGTGGAAAACTGTCCTATAATTAGTCAATTTCTTAAAATTTCTATAACATTCGAACTTTTAATTCAACATTAATATTTTTGACTTAAAATAAGAAATACGATCATATTTGAATTTCAAACACAGTTTTAAACAATTACGATTTGCATTTAGTGACCATTATTTGGTAAGATTCTACGGCACTAGAAACATATAGGTTTAGAATTTAAATTTAAAATTGCAAACTAATTCTAACTGTAATTTAAAGCGAACCGCGTGAACTTGTAGATTATTTTTAAATGTATATGTTCTAAATAATAGTTTCACAACATAAAACCACGCATGTTTTGTGATAACCATTTTCGCTGAAAAATAACATCTTAAACAAAAGTGGTACGTTATAAATTGAATACATCTCGTATTACAGGTCATCTGAAAATGAAAAGTGGTGTACCTAATAACCAATTAAAATAATATTCTTAAGACCACGCTGTCCTTACGTAATATTGTATGGTAAAATTGAAATGAAGATTGATAATCATATCTAACTGTAACCCTTAACCCGCTAAGCACACTATAATAGCCTTTGCATACATTTTAAACCCAGATCAGCCTGATCAATCTTTTCCCTAAACACCCCTTTGTCACATAAATGGAATGTTCTTCATTCAAAGAAAGAACAGTCCATTATTATAAATATATATATATACACTAAAATAATGAGTGTAAATCGTCTGCTCAGATTGCATGTACATATTTTAAAACTTTTAAGTCAATGTGTTTTCTTAGAAATAAGTTTTAACATTTATACAACTGGGTATATAGGGTTTTATTAAGTTCTTCGAATTAGTGAAGCTTTCGATGTTCCTAATTCTAAAATATACCATTTGATTTTTTTTTCGAAATATTTAATGTTAACGGTGAATTACAGTTACTTGAATTTCAAACAATATTCAAAGGGAGGTTATTTAAGATTATCCATATTTCATTTTTTTATAGACGGAGAATCTTCGATAAATGTGTCAAATGTTTAGTTTTTTTTCTATTATTTCATACCAATTTTAAGAATTTTATATCTTTAAGAGATCTTTGGCTCATGTTATGTGTTTTTCATGTTTTCATAAACAAATAATAAATGTTTTACAAACTATGGATCAAAACAAAATACTTATCACATATCTATTCTAAAATATATTTAATATAAGAAAATTAGTTAAGATACAACAATGAGTAATTAGGAATTGTGTTCAGTGTATATATATATATATATATGTAGCGGGTTAAGGGTTACAAGTCCTTTCCGTAACGATAGTCAGAATCCATCAGCTAACGGTGTTATTATAGATATTCAAGATTGCGGATCACTAATTGTTTTCTTTTCTTTTCTTTTTTTTTCGTTCTATGGACAATACTATTTGCTTTCTTCCCGAAGCAATGCATTGGTTTGTTTTGTTGGAGACGCGATTTTCTGAGTGAGACGAAATATCGTATGGGCTGTGTTTTGAATGGATATTGCGCAATACAGATTTACATTTGTTATTTTTAAATGCATTGTGCTAACAGTAAAAGAAACATATATCCCTGTTTATGTTCCTGCATTACCTCAGAAGTTATATGTTGTGAGATGAAAGTTAATCTTACAATATATTTCTTATGAATTAAACTCTGTGACAAACAATTCTCAGTTGTATCGAATTGTGTTGAATTACTAATCTGTTAGGATTTGTTTGACATTTCACTTCTTGCTTAGATAACTGAATGAAAAAAGTCGTGGCCAAGCCCATGCTATATATAGCAGTCCGCGACATAAAGAAAGTTATTACGCCTATACTTGCGCCTGATTTAATGCTACAGTGCTTAGAACGTGTATATTACAACTGTATAAATACTGTTAGAAACTACACTTATTACGATGAGAGTATTACCATGTATAATATTGATTACTTTATCATTAACATGTTTGCCAAAGTGAAGACCGCCAAAACAGTTCAACTGAATAATGTGACTTTCATTGTGACATGTCTCTGTCACAATCAACTGAAGTAGTATCAATGGCTGACACATATGGCTAATATCAATCTATTAACAAGCACACTTTACAGAAAAAAATGGTGCTGTAATTGGCCTTATTCTATCCGAGAAACACGTTTATGTTGTCAGAAGCTATATAAAGATGTTACCACCCAAGTCACAAAATAAGTCCTGCAATTGCCTGGTTTAAAGGTCTGACAGAGGTAATTACGAAACTTGTTAAACAATTAACATCTAAAGGAAGCTAGAATATATTGTTGGATACAGAATATATTCATACTGTTCATACTGTAGTCGAGGCCAATGCTAAACCGTCGGTTTCTTAGACCCGTTTCGATTGTTTTTTTCTGGTATGGTCGTTAAACTCGTGACTTCCGGTTACACTTTTGTCCTTTTAGGTTGTATATATTTTTTTAGTTGTTTGGCCTGAATTTGGAAGGATTTTTGCCCAATATAAGTTAAGCCTACTTTTGAAAGAATTTATGGAGGGTGCCTCAATTACTGTGTTCGGTATTTTGTACCACTCTGTAAACGAAGGATTTCCTCCTAATATCAACTCTTGCTCTTTTCTTAAATAGTTTCTTTGAGTTTCCCCGTGTACCAATACTAGGGGCCATAGTGAATAGTTTTGTTTTGTTTACTACATCGATAGTTTAAAATTGTGAAAACCTGAACCACGTCGGCTCGCTCTCTTCTATACTCAAGGGCTGGTAGTCCTAACATAGTAAGTCTTGTATGGTATAGAAAATTGCTGAGGTTATCCACCATTCTGGTAGCTCTTTTTTCGATATTTCCTATAGTGATAATGTCTTTTTTTGATAAATGGAGACCAGACAACTGTGGCATATTCCAGGTGTGATCTAACAAGGGATTTATATAAGCAGAGGAACATTTTTATTTTCATATAGGTAAACGTTATGAATATTAGTCCTAAGTTTCTATTGGCCTTAGAGACCTTCCCATTTACTTACATGGTTAGAACACTTTAACTTCGAGTCAAAAGTTACACCTAGGTCTTTTTCTGTGATACCTTAGTAATTTTGTCAATTTTATTTACTTGGTCTTTGATAAAATACACATTGTTTTCATCATCATTGTTTCCGATAAGAAGGTATTTAATTTTTTTGGCATTGAAGACCATTTGCCATTTTTAGCCCTCTTACATGCATTGAATATGTTATCCTGTAAATTCAGTGTATTGTTTGGGTCACTATTGCATGTGTATAGTTTTGTATCATCTGCAAACAATTTAGTGGTGCAGGATATGGCTTTATATGGCAATCAGTACTGTTATCTATTCGATCTTTGGAGATTGATGAGCACGATACTTATATTTAGTTATCGGTGGTACATTTTCAATTTCTTTTGTTTTCTTACATATGTTTTGATTCGGTGGTTCCACTATTCCGGCCGATAATAGGCTCTGGGTATTGTTTAACCACTCATAGGATATGTTGTCTGCTTTTTAATTTAGTCTTGTGGCTGTTACTTGTGATACGCAGGCTTCATAACCGCTGTTCCCAACTAAATTCCGTTATGTTTATTTCGCTCTTCGGGGCATTTAATTTTATTAGATACTGGGAGCATACGCCATACGACATGGGGAATTAGTGCACTCCAAGCCCACCGCCATATGCATGCCATCTTCTGGATGGTTAAAATTGTGTACTATTGATTTTTTGAATATTGAGTTCTGCTCAACCCGGGGCTAGAGGGCGTGAGCGGTAGCTAGCATAATTTCACTACCGCTCATGAACAGTCTCAATCAAACCGAGACTGCAATATTTCGTATGTGTCGTGCTCGGCCGTTTCCAAAGGTCCATTATCATACTCTTTTTTTCAAGGAGGTCATTGATATATATCAGGAACAATAAGGGCCCTAGAACACTGCCCCGAGGAACACCGCTTGTGACAGCCATGAGGCTTGATTCCTGCCCATTTACCACTACCCTTTGTTTTCTATTAGTCATAAAGTTTGCCTGAAATTCGCATGGCTTTAACTTTACTAAGTAAACTTGTATGGGGGACTTTGTCAAAAGCCGCTTTGAAGTCAAGATAGATGACATCTACTCCTTCCCCATTGTCGATTGCTTCTGACTAATCTTCTAAACACTCCAACAACTGAGTAGCGCAGGAGCAGCCTCGCGTGAAACCATGTTGATGAATTGATATAAGAAGATACATGATGACATGGTTGACTAATTCCACTCTAACAATCTTTTCCATGATTCTAAATGAATTGGTCGATAGTTCTCTGGTTTAGATTTCGTTCCAGATTTAAAGATTTCAGTTACATTGGCAGTCTTCCATATATCAGGTAATTTCCCTTCTTCCATAGATTTTTTAATTAGTTGTGTAAGTGGTACTGTCAGTGTATTTACACATTCTTTAAATAGAGTTGGATGCAGGGTATCAGGTCCCTGGAATTTTGATGACTTGATATCATTTAGAATTTTGTTAATTTTATCTTCTGTGATATGTATATTGGTTAGCCTAGTTATGTTTGTTTTTTCATCCATAGTCGATATCATTTCAATGTTTTCTTTGGTAAAGATCGAGATAAAGTGATTATTTAATATTTCCGCCTTTTCTTTATCGCTCCTTGTTAGTTCTCAATTGGTTTTCTCTATGTTACAGACCCATATTTTGGTTTTGGTATTGGACCTTACATACTTCCAAAATAGTTTATCGTCCGTTTTAATTGTTGATGCCAGATCCTTTTCATAATCATATTTGCATCTTCTAAGTTCATACACTACATTATTTCTTTTGTTATATGTATCAATATTTTATTTCTTTCAATACATATATGCAAAAAACAATATATTGTTTATGACAGTACAACAGTTACATAT
>JAWPHD010013148.1:0-60000 GCA_037043455.1 Cyrtodaria siliqua
CACACTCATCACATTTGCCACCCCCTTTTCAACCGGGTTTTAACCGGGAAGTAACCGGGAAATCGACCGGGGAATAGTATCACCCGAAACGGACGCGTCTAACAAAGTCTAACAAGTTGCAAAATATTGTAGACATTCTAAGCTTTCCAACGATACTAAAAAACCTTTGCCCCCTCTCGGGGGGACATAACTCATTTTTTAGAGCCTTATTTGAATATCAGGTTGCATACTATATTGGGTATGAAGTTCTCTAACCATTAGATGGTATTGCCACGACACACATAGACAAACACTCAAAAATATCACATATGTTTCATGTTTCATGTTATAATGTTTTGTATTACGTATTATGTTAACAATGTCATTTGTATTATTATCATTTGCCATCCTTCCTGTCGCTCGGTATAAGGCTGGTGACCGGTGAAAATCACAGGCAACCAGGGCTTTGCTCCATGGGCACTGGGTAACTGACAGGAAGCATGTTTTTTGTTAAAAATATCACATATGTTTCATGTTTCATGTTATAATGTTTTGTATTACGTATTATATTAACAATGTCATTTGTATTATTATCATTTGCCATCCTTCCTGTCGCTCGGTATAAGGCTGGTGACCGGTGTAAATCACAGGCAACCAGGGCTTTGCTCCATGGGCACTGGGTAACTGACAGGAAGCATGTTTTTTGTTAAAAAGATCAAATATGTTTTATGTCTTGTAATAATTATTCCATGTTGGCTGTTGTTAATGTTCGTCTTGTCCATGTGCACTGTAAAAGAATAATATATATATAATTTTTGTAAAACAAACATAAAAAGCACCATAAAAGATGTGTCAATATTCCACATAAAAGAAGTGCAACCTAAGCACCATAAAAGATGAATAAATGACACCATTAAAAATATGTGCTAATTTGGTTAGTAAATGGGTGGTATAGATGTAAATAAATAATTTTAATTTATACCACCAAGTCCTAGTTACACCTCCTCGATGGTACTAACCGGAAACAACATAATTTTTATTTGTTACACTCAAATAAAAGATAATTATTTGGCTGACGTGACAGGGCGTTACGGCAAATTATCTGGTGTAACGTTACGCCAATTTAGATCAAAAATAGTGGATTCCGGTAATTCAAAAGTCGTATTCCGGTATTTTTCGATATTTAAAGTCACAAAAACACATATTCATTTATATATTCATTAATATATTACTTAATTAACTATACATTTACGTCAATTTAGATCATAAATAGTGGATTCCGGTAATTCAAAAGTGGATTCCGGTAACTCTATGGTGGATTCCGGTAATTCAAGTGGATTCCGGTAGATTCCGGTAAATAGGTCGATTCCGGTAATTCTATGCACCCCAATTAGGCCCACCAACCCCGCGCCCACCACGTTTAACACAGTGCAGATTCTTTATAAAACATCTTCAATTAAAGATAGTATCATCATCTACTATCTGTATAGAGCTAAATAATGGACAATAATAATTAAAAGATTTACCGGAATTGTAGCAGGTATTTAATGTAGTTTAACAACAGAATTATCATGCACTTAAAGTCTTAATCGAGTTTTAAATTTGTTTTTGACAGTTTTCGCAAATTATTGTAATGACCCGTGAAACGTAAATATAACCATTGACCCAATGCGGAAGTCAGGAAGCTTCATTTTGATTGGACATTCGTTGACCTCATTCCCACGTGCGGATAACAAAGCAAACGAAGGGAGGTGGATAATCGCTTTCTTCATTGTGAGGGATTTCCCGTTTATTCAGGACGGATCGCGAGTCCTTTTTAATAGAAAACGTTGATTCAAATGGCAGGATTTAAACTCGGGATCGTCAGGCTAGGCCGAGCGGCCGGAAAGGTTAGTTATCCAAGGAAAAGTGATCACTTTCACTGATGTTTTGTTCAGGAAGCCATTTTTGTTCGATAATTTCTGGATCGACTGTCATTTTACATTTAACATAATTTCACTTGCATTGTCGTCATGTCTCTTTGATTTTCTCTTTGCTTGTCAGCATTATATTTGAAAAAATAAAATACGTATATATGGCATGCTTGTCTTGTGCAGTTACTAGCGTTTTCCAAAGGAATATATTAGAGAAAGTTATGAAAATTGCTGTAAAACACCTAAAATTAGTAAAAATATACTGCACATGGTATCACCAGTATCACAGTACTTAAATGGCTTGACAAAAAATTAAATGCAAACAATATATAAAGAAAAAAGAAACATAAAATGCTTTCTGTGACTACTAAATTGGTATGATATAAAAATGGAATCAATTTTATGTACAAATATTAGAATTTGAAAGACGGATACCCTCATTAGATTCCCCTCATTAAGCTTATTATTTTAAAAGTTCTATGGTATCAAGGTATGCACATATGGTGTATCCTGTATTTGTTAGCAACTGGTATAACAATTAAAGATTCAACAAGTGACCATTTCTAGAAACAATAATGTACAACACTCATCAGACTAAAAATTAATGAATTTTATAGCGTTCAAGGTAATGGAAACTGCATTTATGGAGACAAGGGGGTGATGAATTTTAAAGATTATAAGAAAATTGTCAACATTTTTGCATTTTTTGAAATATCCTTTTATTTATGATGAATATACTCTTCTTTTTTTCCAATTATTTTATTTTCTGTACCCAGGCGCGTAGCCAGGCATACGCCCGTACGCCTCTTGGAAAAAATGAGAAAACTTAGTGCCCCAAAAATGCAATAAAAACTGAAGCCTGACTAGGGTGAGACCCATCATTAGAAATTTATAAACATATAAATATCAAAACAGATGCCATAAAATGGAAATTTCAGTCTAAGATATTCATTTTTCGCAACTATAGAATTTATTTATCAATCAATAAAAGCCATCATTTTCAGCCCAAAATCGTCAAAAGCAACGTGCGGACACCCCACCGACCGCCCCTTGGACCCTAATATATGGGCGTATCCCCCCAAAACAGCCTAGCTACGCCCCTGGTACCTAAAGTCATCACATCTGTAAAATAATTATCATATTGTAGCAGAGATGCATCGTTTTATAGATTGGACACTACCGTGATACCATAGAACCCTTGATATCATAGGAAGCCAGTATAGGTTAGCATATGCCATATGAGTTAAGTTAAGTCTTGTATTGATTTCCGAAGGCATGTACATGTAGGACGGTCATTGGTCATCTGTGTAATTAGTTACTTTGGAAAAAGCAGCCTTTTATAACTTGCTTGGTGATTATGGTATCTACCATTCAACCCGCACAAGGGATAAAAACCAATAGGGCCCTTACCTGTTTTTTCTGCCAAGGGTTTAACATCTTATACTCTGTTTCAAATGCCCTAAGTTGGGAGTGATTAAACATGAGATTAATACACATTTCAAAAATTGTTAACCCCAATTGTTAAATTACCTGGATTGTTTTCTTGGCGTGGCCCAGAGGACTTGAAATCCGGGGGACTGTGCCTGGGTTCAAGTCTCGCGGTGCCACTGAGTTTTTTTCGGTTCGTTCTTGGGCAAGACCTTAGCCTCGTCGATTGGATGGGGACAAACCAGAGTAATCAATTTGTTTGTATAAAGGGTAGCTTTGTAATGACCAGACCTTGAGATCAGCCTCTAACACATGTATCCTATTGGAACATAATGCATTACCATACATGTTAAACACTATAAAACAATAAATTAGAGTCTGATATGATGAATCTGAGGATTTCACATTGCCTTTGTGCACATAACTAATAACATTTTTTATTAGGTCTGCGCTGTGTGTAAGACATTTTTCATGTCTGCTTTTATTGATAAAATTTATTTTGAATCATTATCGTGTCTATAAATTCACCATTATTACAAAGCCATTCTTTTTTATTATTATTAATTTTTAGAAGATCTTTAGTCTTGCTCTATGTTGTCACAGACAGGTGCACAATCATGTAAATGCATAGATACCAATTTTATCAAGGCTAGTAGATTTGGCTGATCTTATATAACACTAATCAATACTAATGCAGTGTGTGCACCAACAAAGATAACAGCAAAAGCTTATCAGTAATTTTACAGTATTTATGTCTTGACAAAGCCCAGACTGGATAACCATCATGTGAACAAATAATCCGATATTGGATATTGGTTTATTGATGTTTCACTCCAAACAGTATTGTGTCAGTCGTGTGTCGTCTGCAGATGTCACCTTTGTGTGTCTCAGTTTGGACACAGCTTGATGCCCAAGTGTAACAGCTGATGAACAGCTGATTCTGGGTGACACGAAGTAAAGAACATTTACAGTACATGTAGTAAGAGCAAACATATTTTAATAACAATTTGATTTATTTTTCTTGAATGACATAATGAATTTTCAGAAAGCTTTTATAGAATTTATATACTGCTTTAATACAAAAAAAATATTTATTCGCATTCTATCACTTTATTTTATGCTTAGCGGTCAAATAGCAGATTTTAACAATGAAATAAAAGTAAGTGGCGTAGCTGCACTAAGGCACTGCAAGCACGGCTCTATTTATAAACTCTTTTTTTTTTTATCAAAAGATTAGTTGGGGAGGATGCCAGACCCACCCTACAGTGCTCAGAAATTAAGCGGGTCCTGAAAGTGGTATTTCATACGTGTGAAATATATTAGAGTTTTTTTTCAATATCATTTTTTTTTATGTTTAGAAAATAATTGTTTAATATATATATATAATTCGACTGTAAATGGTCCAACTAAGAAAATTAGCTGTAGTTTTTAAAACTGGTCAAGTATTTCAGAATTGTCATTTACAGTAAAAAATGTCAGTTGGTCAATTTTTTTCAAAAACTACTTTTTTCCAGAAAGCTGCTATAAAATCAAACTTCAGTATTTTCACTCATGCTTTGCGCATTCGTGAAAATATAAAGTTTTCACACTTCTCGATGAGGCCACCATTAAAAAATTGTTGTTTGCAGTTTCTGACCCATGGGTTGGTAGGTAGGTAGGTAGGTAGGTTTGTTTTGTTTTGTTTTTAGTTTGGTTTAGTTACATATTAACAGAACATGCAAAGCATTGATCAAATGTTCATTTATTGAACCATAAACAGACTTAGTAACTTACTAACTATAGTATCATACATGTGATACCTCACGGCGTGAGATGAAATCTCACGGAATTCTAACCCTCCTCCCGGCCCCACGGAATTGTGTGAAAAACTCCCGTAAAATTGCTAAAATCGATTTTTCAAAAATCATCGGTCTATTACCTGCCAACTTGATGTTATTGTCTCGCGATTCGCGAGACCGTCACGTGACATTCCTATATTTGACCTGGATCAATAGCCTGGGGTAAAGTGGGTGAAACTGTTATTTGCAAACAGTTTATTGGCTTAACTGATCTTACCAAAGGATTAGCAGCACACTTATGAAGTCTTTAATGATGTAATTAAACAGGTTAGATACCACTTGAAACAAATTGCCGGCGTCAATTATTTACAAGGTTGTTAAAGTGAATAGCGAAAACGAAAGTAGACTTTGTCAACGTGAATTTGATGAGTATGTATGATTTAATTAAACACAATTGAATTGTGGGGAATAGCGGTGGGTATCTGAAATAAATCGATCAAGATGGGGTCTCAAACATTTTTAATCAAGATGGGGTGTTTTTCAAGTTAAAAAACTTTTTTTTTTCTCGAATTAATACTCGCTGATAAGCAGAAAAAGAATGAATTCAAGAATGACAACTCCTACGAAATTTCGTACTTCGTACTCAATTAGATTCGTACTATTGTACATCGAACTCAATTTGATTCATACTATCGGTTATTTTCCAGAGTGGAAGTTAGTATGCAGCCAGCCGTGCAGCCGTCTTTTGCACGGCCGTTTTTGAAAAATCGCGGCCAATATTTGGTGGAGTGGGTGGGGTAAAAAAAAATTTTTTTTTTTAGTTTTTTTTAAACTCTTACTTTCTCAATATTTTTATGTTTTGTAAGTACGAAAATATAACAACAAACTTTAAAGGGACACTGTCTGTAAGTATTAAAGTAGATTATTGAGCATAACCAAACAACAGCGAAATGAACAGCGAACATGTTTATCATTGGTTATTAATTAAATATTGTTTAAAAACTGTTTTTACTCATTCTTGTTATCTCCCCTGACATAAATGAAGAAACTTGTTTAAAAGTGTATTTTTAGGTATTCGTTTATGGAATTTGGGTATGAAATACTGCTCGCGCGCTAAAAAAAGTCCGCGAAAAAACCTCCCAGATTTTTGCATGAATCTCCCTTAAAAAAATCACTAAACTCCCAGATTGAGGTCCTGAAAGTATCACATGTATGTAGTATAAATGTCAATTTCACTTGATGGTGTGAAAACACTCGCCTCCATTGAGTTTACTCGACATCGATAACTCGATGGTGTCCATTTTACCGATCAGTTCATCTATTTCTCGAAACAATTCACTAGAAACGTCCTCCCATGTTAATTCTGGCTCATATCCGTAAAGCCTGTTTTTTAACATTTGCTTTTCTTTGACATCGACATACTACAGTTCACGCGAAACCCACACTTTACTCTTTCACGCCGAGTGAGGAAGTTACAAATAGCGTAATTACGCAGAGTTTCGACGATAAAACTACTCAGAGTGGGAATCAGCTTCGCGAAAAGCTATTGGCGTAATTACGCCACGATACTTCGGAGTTCGCCTTTTAATTGCAGTCATTTTAATGCATAATTATTCAATAACTTTAGAAAAAATCGAAGCAGAGGACAATTTTACTTTTGTTTTGGAAAAGCGGATGTGGTAAAATTTGAATGCCTAGATTATGTATACTGTGTCACGACAGTTATATGGCGGTTCCTATTACCATGCAGCTTCGCGGCGAATGAACAAAAAATTATTTTACTGGAAATTATAATTTGTGAGAAATGTTTACCATTCTGCTGTTTATTATTAATACATTGATGTGTCTTTAGTCATTTTTTTTTAAAGAATTCCGAGTCATAAACCCGTTGTTAGTGCCGCCTTACATACATGGCCAAGGATTATGGGTACTGAACTTACTTTTGGACAACAGAAACGAACAAAACTTGTGATTAAATGCATTAGAAGTTTGAAATACGTATTTGTTTCGAAATTTATTCATGTATTTATCAGTCGTGTCAACTTTGCACAGAAAGGATGCACTCGGCATTGCATTGTTTGTACTTTTTCTGGCGACTTATTGCTTTTTCAAGCGCGCTGTCCGACAAGTAGAAAATGTGTCGGAAAATTCAGATTTTTTATTCCCAATAAAAAATCACCAAAGGTGTGCACTCACGGTTAATTTGATTGCATACTTTCGCCGAGTCCAAACACTGACTTCGCATAGATCCGCGCAGCAAAACTCGGCGAACCGAGTAAAATGTGGGTTTAGCGTGAGCTGTACTGTACGAGACAATTACATTACTGCAAAGAACAATATTATTTTCAATTGTTCTTTGTGCAGACGTCATCTTCGCATTTTCCTCACTCATTGAGGTCAGTCATGTAGACGCTTTTAATTTAATAGCAGCAGAGATGATTTCCAAGCGTCCAATTAATCGGAGCATTATGAAACTACCCAAAAGAACTGAAACAACCAACAATACTTCTAACGACGAAAACAATTTTTATTTCTTCAAAAAATCGTTTTGATTTGGCGGATTTGCTTTGGGTCGACCGTCGCAAACTGCAAACAAACAAATTTTTAATTTAGGCCTGAAATAAAATCTGTTATTCAAGACAAAACAACAAATATTCTTCATGTATTAAATGATAAATTAAACAAATGAAGTTGTATGGGGTATCACATGGTTACTGGACCACAAAAAACTAATGTCATGTCCAGTCAGGTTTTTTTTCCTTCATAAACATAGGCCTTTATACGGCGGCTTCCCCAAGCAAATCACCTAGTCCTACTTTTACCTCGCTTCGGCAGTATGAAGCAAGTAAGTATTCCTCGACATTTTGCAAACAGAACATTCTAAAAAGCCTTTTATTCAAATGTGTATATAGTTTATATCAATTATAACGTCGCGTCATTGACTACCCTTTTTAACTAAATTTAGATAACGATTACTATAACATAAAAATAATGTGCCCCCCCCACAAAAATAATGGTCCCTTCCCCAATTCTGAAAAAAGCGCCCTGCTTTCAGATACCTTTAAAAAAAATACTTCCTCAGGGTTTTCTAGTTTCTCTGATGGGGTTGGTATTGTTCGTGATAAGAAACATTCTACATGTCTCTGTGGTCTTGTGCTACATTCTTTAATTTATTTGCATGAAGTTAAAAGTACAATTTTACATGTTTTTATGTCTGTTAGTTTATTTAACCATTTAATAGAAGGAAATTAAATATGTCTCTTTAAGTCCTGGTTATGTTGATAAACCGGTTACAGGTAATTGTTTCTTATCAAAATGTTGATAGCTGTCCATGTTGCCTAGGGGAGGACTCAGGTGGTCACAGCTGTTACCATGCTTGCATGTTATTGTACTGTCATGATGGATATGGTAATTACCCCATTTACTAACAGATAATTAGTCTAATTTAGTCTTAATTCATCACTAATGTCCTGTCCATTATTGGAAGTGCAGGAATGGTCAGCTCAGCTCACAAAATATAATCACAATAAAAAAACTCCAAGCATGTGTCTAATATTAAGGTCATACAGTCAGTGTTTCTTTTGTTTTTACCACAGACATATTAACAATTGTTATTAGGTCTGTCCCCGTGTGGTTGCCGGGGTAGAATACAACCACTGCAAACACACCGTCACATGCAGAGGGGTAGGACCCCCCCATTCATATTCATTTTGTCATTTTTTGTTCATGCTCATTAAAGGTCTTCATCATGACCCCTGCATTGTTTCAGGTGCCATCTCGCTCACATCACTAAGAGCAGTGGCAGAAAAACAATAAACGTGGCTCCAGCATAAATGGAGTTTTTACGATAGAATTTGCAGCAACTCTGCAGTTCAGGGTGAGAAGGTTCTAGGCCCATTTTCCATATTTTATCTCGATGTACATGGAAGATGAGCCTGGCATGTTCATGCCTGTTAGGTGCCATATAACCTGTAATGTGTTGGTGCGCCTTAAAACCCCAATTCAATTCAATTATTAGGTCTGTGTTTTTACTTAACTTCCATTTAATCAGAATAATGTAGTTGTTTCTTTTAAAATATATTAATGTATTAATTCACATCCATTTTGAAAGCATGAACTATTTAAAGCAATTGTTTACTCTGAACATGTTCCTTTTACTCATTCATTTTGAATCTGATAAGTAAATACTCATTGCTGTCAAAAATTATCTACAGCTCTGATAAACAGTATAATATATTGTTATAAGGCTAGTTATTGGCTCATTACTGTTCCCCATTTCAACCATACTTATCCTATAAAGATGTTAAACTTTTAAAAAGCACCATTCAATTCCTGAGTCCTATCCCTCCAACCTAAGAAGTATGGCCGTATTTTAAATTTGACGTCTCGAAACCGATTTTGAGTTGACTAATAAGATTAGGGTATATTTACAAATTACAAGAAAGTAAATTTATAAACTCTCAGTATTCACAATGTTCTCTTTATTTCAAGTAAAAGCAGTTTTAACAAAACTTGAGCAAACTTGCCCTACTAATAAAATTCAAATTTAGAAGCATTCAATGATTTTAATGATTTCTGTAGCCTGTTAACAATGGTGTGTATAACCAAGACTGTGTTTGATTGTGGATATAAAACACTTTATTGCTTGTACCTCATTCAATAATCAATATAAAAATATTTCAGAACATTAGTTTTTGAAACTTTATATTGTTAAATGCTTGAAAAGGTGTGGAAAGTATACATCTGACTCTGTATTAATTTTGTGAAAGTAGAAAGTACATTATTGTATACCACTGAATGTAAGTTTTATAATACATGTATGATTTATTAGGATAATAAACATGATAAAGGGATTTTGCGTAACAACTGAATATTAAATTATGAGTTTAAAACTATCATCTTCAAATAAATATCAGTACTTGTAGAAATATATTTAAATATTTTTGCTTTATATATATATATACGTGTACCATTTGTTTAAACTCAATCGTTAAACCACATTTTGTTTTATTATTATTTTTCTCTTTTTTATAAAGTCTTTGTTTCAAGTTGTAAAGTTGTAAAAAAAAACAAAGGGATATTCAGTGATTTCTTGTGGGTTTTTAGCGGGAATGAGACCTGGGCCTTTTGTATTGGGAAGTTCTGTGAAAATACTTTTAAATCTCAAAAGAACTAATAATAAAATAGAAGGTAAACTGATTGTGGTAATAATACAAATTGCTATTTGTTTTTGTCTATATAATAGGGTCTCAAGTTTGTAAAAAAAAGCGCTCAAATTTGAATAAAACTAATTTTATGGGCTAGGGTGTGGGTAATATTCTATATTATATATTCTGTGATGAATTATAGAAATTTCCCAGTTTGAGAAAATCTATAACATATCCCTCCCTCTAGTGTGCTATCTCGCCTAGTGCGCAAGATAGCACAGTAGCCAAATGTTATGAACGAAACGATAGACGTCACGAATTGACGTCGTAATATTACTCCGCGCTGTCGCCAAAGGAGTAACAGAAGAAGGAATACTTGTGTCAAAAGATGATTGGAAAGAAATTCATCACAGAATATATATTATAAAGTTTAACTTTTTTGTCGTGATACAGAAAATAATACACTCGTGAGAAATATTCTTGCGAGATAGAAACCGAAAACGCACTTGTTTCTATATCGCAAGAATCTTTCTCACTCGGGAATTATTTCCCGTATCACTTCAACAATGTTAATTAAACTCTATTTTTAACATTGGGAATAGAGCTAAATATTAATATTTAGTAATCTGCTAATATGTTGAACTTTTTTTTTTGTGCAGTTTTATAAGTTAAATGATCTATTTTTTGTCAGTTCATTTCCTTTATTTTAGAGTCTACTGATATATAAAACAATACATTGCAAACCAACTTGTGAATAACTCCTGATGGAAATATTGATAAACGTTTTTGTTTGTTAACTGTTTGATAAGCAATGCTTGTCACACGCCATTAATTGACAAAAGTCGAATTTGGCCAAGGTTTATGACAAAGAAATTTCGGGTCTTTATCTGTCATCAAATATTTACTTTCTTTGAGCAGTCTGTACACAATCTTGTTGAAAACCGTTTGGTTTGTGTGTATCGTGAAGTGTAATCATTCTAAAAGCCGCACTATTGTTACTTTGCCCCGACATGAAGTGAAAGTGTAAATATGAATATAATAGTAATACGCTTTGTCTAAAAGTTGAAACAAACAAATAATGTACATGTAATGAAGAGGTTTATCAATGAGTGAAAAATTAAATAATTTCTTGCATGCATACGTAGACTATTTAATATTTAAAAAATAAAACACTTCCAGCGAGTTAATATTGTCTTCTAGCAAGTTTATATTGTCCAAGATCAGTACCTGGTGGACGGGACTTGGAAGGGCATCGATACCAAGGGCCCAGCTGCCCAGGCCTGCTGTTCTATGTGTTTCAGACTTTTTTAATCTTTAGGTTTTCCGACCTGCCGACCCAAATTATTGCCGAAATCCAAAAAAAATAAAAAAAAATTAATAAAGCGTTTATTGATCGAGAGTGTACGAAAACATGGCGTACTCCATGCAGTTGGAGGAAAGAAAACTGTTTTGGTGGTTTGGGCTGGTTTGTACCATCGACAAAGACAAACAAACAAGTCTGTAAATAAATTTGTTAAAGCAGAGTCTGGCCAAACTGTTGGAGACTTTATAGTTAGTTTATATTAACGAATTGCTGTCGTCGTCGTCGTTTGACGAAGAAAAACTAGAGAAACTTAATCAAAATAAACCATAACAGATTGCCTTTTTATTGACTTGTTACCTTGAAACTAAGATTAAAGTCATTTAAAAACTATTATACAATCTTTTTTCTTTTAGACGCTTTGTGGGTATGTTACTGTTTTCATGATTATTTTTTTTATTCCCTCCTCCTATCCTTCATTTGTCCAGAAAAATCGGTAAACCTAATAATAAAAAAAACTGGCCTTAGCAACTCAATTTATTAACCCAGTATCATTTTAACTTGAAACCTGCTTGCATAGATTAAATAAAAGCTAGAGTTTTCAATTCTTCGTTGTCATGCTACCATAGGTTTAATCAGGAGTAAGTATACTTAACCATAGGAGGAGTAAGTATACTTAACCATAGGAGGAGTAAGTATACTTAACCATAGGTTTAATCGGGTGTAAAAATACTTAACCATAGGTTTAATCAGGAGTTAGTATACTTAACCATATAATTAATCAGGAGTAAGTATACTTAACCATAGGTTTAATCAGGAGTAAGTATACTTAACCATAGGTTTAATCGGGTGTAAGTATACTTAACCATAGGTTTAATCAGGAGTTAGTATACTTAACCATATAATTAATCAGGAGTAAGTATACTTAACCATAGGTTTAATCAGGAGTAAGTATACTTAACCATAGGTTTAATCGGGTGTAAGTATACTTAACCATAGGTTTAATCAGGAGTTAGTATACTTAACCATATAATTAATCAGGAGTAAGTATACTTAACCATAGGTTTAATCAGGAGTAAGTATACTTAACCATAGGTTTAATCAGGAGTAAGTTATACTTAACCATAGGAGGGGTAAGTATACTTAACCATAGGTTTAATCAGGAGTAAGTATACTTAACCATAGGTTTAATCAGGAGTAAGTATACTTAACCATAGGAGGAGTAAGTATACTTAACCATAGGTTTAATCAGGAGTAAGTATACTTAACCATAGGAGGAGTAAGTATACTTAACCATAGGTTTAATCAGGAGTAAGTATACTTAACCATAGGTTTAATCAGGAGTAAGTATACTTAACCATAGGAGGAGTAAGTATACTTAACCATAGGTTTAATCAGGAGTAATTATACTTAACCATAGGTTTAATCAGGAGTAAGTATACTTAACCATAGGTTTAATCAGGAGTAAGTATACTTAACCATAGGAGGAGTAAGTATACTTAACCATAGGTTTAATCAGGAGTAAGTATACTTAACCATAGGTTTAATCAGGAGTAAGTATACTTAACCATAGGTTTAATCAGGAGTAAGTATACTTACTCCCTGGTTTAATATATTATTGATGCAACATAATCAACAGATAGAAATATGAAAAAGAAAAAATCTTTATATTATCCTTATAGTTATTATTAATGTTTGAACAAATACAAGTTAGGCCAAAAAAAAAGAATTAGGTGTGTTTCCTATAGCATGCTCTAAAAAAATAGGGTAGGTCGTAGGCTTTTTTTTTTTTTTTGGAGTGAGATTCTACATGTATTTATCTCATAAAAGTTGATGATACGACTGAAAGTTTTAAGAGAACAAATTAAAAAAAAATGTTTTCATAAAAAGTTTTAGGGTCGCTCCCCTTAAAATAGGGTTGGTCGGGCCACCGGAAACACAGGTATTTTTTTTTTTTTGGCCTTACTTGTATGTAAAAAAACTAACAGGATGCTGCTAGTTTTTAACAAATCAATAGTGTGCGTCCCTTCAAGAGAAAAAAACAACCTAATTTCCTGGGCAAGTTTGTCTCAACTATTAATTTCCCACCAAGATAATAATATATACTCTGGCTGAATCAATATCCAGACTCACATTGTTGGCTTGCAGTCTTTTACAATTTACTAATCTGTAGTGTACATTATGGCTGACCTTATCGTGCTGAATTCCTTGGGCAGATCAACGATTTGAGATAAATAAGGGCAAAACATTTTCATTTTGCCCAGTCACGAAGATGAAATGGTCATATAATGTTGCCATTGTCCATATGTATGTATGTGTAGTGTTTAATATTGTTTCACATTTTAAAAATAATGTAAAGATGTAAATTTGGAGGAACAAAGAAAGAGGTAAAGTGGGTGGAATGGACATCTTTAGGGGAGGAGTCCGCGAGAAGTCATGGAATTTTATGACTGCTGTGCTGGCAACCCTGACACTAGAAAATCACATTATTAAGACATATTTGACAAATTTAGCTGTATTAGAAGAACATGGGTCTTCACCTTAAACAATCGGCCTGACCATACCTTTTTTTAAATTGAAAAAGAAAATGTAGGAGAGAAATAGATTTACACACCAAAATGATGTGTAAAAAAATTCCCTACCTAATCACTATCTTAAATATATTCACAAGTTCTGGTTCCCCTAAATACACCATTTATGTTCAAAAACCTAATTTTAATGTTATTACCCAGAATACTGTTATCTATTCCAATTTGATCTAAATACCCATTAGTGATTACGACATTGCTATAAATGGACATTAGCATCATATAAAACAGTAATTTGCTGTGAAGGGCATAAATAGCTTGTTTGTATAAATGACCAGTCATTATTTCTGACATTTTTACGACCGCTATAAAATAGATGGCTGTACGATTGTTTCTTTACCTATAGCATGTCAAATGTCAATTTCACATTATTGTGGTCCAGTGGTTAGCAACGTTGTGGTGTTAACCTTCTCGTACTATCGTGGTCCAGTGGTTAACAACGTTGTGGTGTTAACCTTCTCGTACTATCGTGGTCCAGTGGTTAACAATGTTGTGGTGTTAACCTTCTCGTACTATCGTGGTCCAGTGGTTAACCACGTTGTGGTGTTAACCTTCTCGTACTATCTTGGTCCAGTGGTTAACCACGTTGCGGTGTTAACCTTCTCGTACTATCGTGGTCCAGTGGTTAACCACGTTGCGGTGTTAACCTTCTCGTACTATCGTGGTCCAGTGGTTAACCACGTTGCGGTGTTAACCTTCTCGTACTATCGTGGTCCAGTGGTTAACCACGTTGCGGTGTTAACCTTCTCGTACTATCGTGGTCCAGTGGTTAATTACGTTGTGGTGTTAACCTTCTCGTACTATCGTGGTACAGTGGTTAACCACGTTGTGGTGTTAACCTTCTCGTACTATCGTGGTCCAGTGGTTAACCACGTGGTGTTAACCTTCTCGTACTATCGTGGTCCAGTGGTTAACCACGTTGTGGTGTTAACCTTCTCGTCTCTCACCGCTGCGAGTTTGAATCCCACTTGGAGCTCAACTTGTGAGAAAGTATCAATTCTTATGGGGGGATGTGGGGTGGTGTATACAGTACTGGTTCTACACAGGAATAAGTGAGTGGTCATACATAGCCTAACATATGCTGAAAAATTACGTTAAACACAAAATTAAACTGTATTTATGCGTTCAGCTGTCTAAATAATAATGTGCATTCATTAATGATTTCGCCACTTACGTGATTGACATGCATTTTGTCTGAAGTGACATTTTATGATGGATATTTGAAGCCATGTCTGGCCACTTGCAATGTTATATGTTTGGAGCGTCTCCGTTGCCAAATGGTTAACGCCGTTGCATTGTAAGCCTTCGCCTCTCACCGCTGCAGGTTCGAATCCCACTGGGAGCTCGACTTGTAAGTGAGGAAGTGTCGATTCTTACGGATGGTGGGAGGTGTAGAGTACTGGTTCTGCCAAGGAAAAGTAGGTGGTCTGCCTCCACCACAAACAATTGACTGTCATTATAACCTACATGTGTTGAAAATGACGTAAAACACTGTACAAACAAATGTCAACAGATTGACAATAACGCAGTTCCATATTTCCCCAAGATGAAATCATATGAAATGAGAGTTTACATTAAAGTTCTCCGGCCATGTTTTGTTTCATGAAAATGCTTATGTTTATTTAAATCTAAATCAATACGCAACAATAGATATTTACACTTCACACATAGCAATATCTGTGAAAAGCGAGAATAAGGTTTTATTTGATGTGTAGAAAACTTTGAACAGGTAAATTAATCCACAGGTAAGTGTATTTATCAATTATCTGGCAATAGTTGTGCAGCTATACAATTCACATTTACCTCATTTCCCTGTGCAGTGGTAAAAGTAGTATCTACAGTCATGCAGATAATACTTATATTTACATACAACTTAGTAGCAGTTTTCAATATACATGCGACTATCAAGAAATGTTCATATGATGTTACTACAAAAAGGGTGGCCATTCATCTTTATCACATCTTATTAGGTTATATTGGGATAGAAAGCTCAGAGGGAAGTGAGATAAAGTATGAAAGTTTCCCATCAGAAAACACTGAGACATGCCTCCGCCAGGGAGCAAATGTCTGTAGCACTCAATAAACTCCTGGCCTTTAATCCACGGAGCTACTGAGGCTGCTGCGTAAATTCCACTTGATGCTACTGTGCTCAACAACATCAGCAGAAAAGTCACGCACTGTCAACAATGATGTTGATAACATCAACAATTGCATGATGCATTAAACAAATGAAAAACATTAAATAGTGGTGAAGTCAGTGTGCAAAATGGCAGGGCCTTTTCTCAGAAATAGGGAAAGAGGCCTGATTTTAGAGATAACTGGTGGAAAAATAGTGCAATTTTGAGATATAGAGAGAACAGTGAATTACATGAAGGTAGAAATTGAAGATTTGAGTGTGCAAATGTGAGAAAAAAAGTGTAAATTTTAGATAAAATAAAAACAAATAAAATCTTCTATAAATGTATCCCAACATAACTAAGAGGTTGAAATGATGTTAGGGGAATTTTCTCAGCCATGAAGAAGTGGGAAAGTAGGCTATTTTGCTAGGAGAAGGGGCTGAATATCATCCCTGTTTATGAAGGAAAAAAAGCCCTGAATGGTAATGGTATGCAAGAAAAAAGAACCATGGGTATTCGGTGAAGATGAGGAATTTCATCTCTATGTATAACAGTAACTGTTTTAATCAGACCCTTGGTAGAGCCTCAGTTTCGACAAAACAGTTATGCTGAGAGTTAGTTATGCTGAGAGTTGGAATTCACGATCTTCAGCGGATACCCTTGAAATACACTCTTTGACCATTCTATAGCTGCTTAATGTAAAGGTAATTCTTGTGACTTTTCAGATGAAGTACGCCCTTCTCGATGAAAGAGACATCTCGCTTGTAGATGACTACGCATTCGAGGTATGTATCACACCTTTATGGTATGTTATCGTAAAAAAGTATTCAAATCTATTTATATATATATATATCCAAACAGTGAAGAACGTTGCACATACTGGTCACAGTTTTATATAGGACAATCTTCCAAAATCTTCTGAAACTACACAGCTAAATGTAGAGCTCATAAGCTCTGTCCTAGGGGTCAGTGGTGTACATAGAGTTAAATTTGAAAACATTAAAAAAAAAAAACTTATGACAAAAAAGGTCATACCTTGTGTGGGATAAACTCAAATGTCAATGTTATAAAGTAATCTATGAGTAGTCGTATATTCCATTATATTGCACCTCGCACAAAATCCTAGGAATTTCATTGGATTAGAGCGGTCACATGGTGACCCTTTATTATTCTATAGTGAGTCAGTAGATTTCATAGAGGGTCACTAAAACAATAAGGACTACAATTCAGATTCAGAGTTTAACTCATTTGCAAATAGTTCTTTAAGGGATTAGTAACAAACATTATAAGTAAATTAATGTTTTTTAAACTGTACCGGTCGTGATTTAACGTCATGACGTCAAACGTCTCACGCGAACGCCTCAATGACGTTGACGTTCAATTAAAATGGGTTAAATATCGGTGTTTGCCTTAAAAAAGGTGCTCGATGCAATAAATCAGTTATTGGGTTTGTTGCTGACCCCCTACAGAAATATGTGGGGTCAGTATCAAAGTAGCCCTCTGCACAGTATATTATGTATATTCTTTAACCGTTTTCTAGGCTCGACTGGAGGTAGACAAGGATGGAAGTGGGGCCAGCGTTTACGCCTACGCATACGACATAAACCAAGGTCGATCCTCGGGCCAGTATCTTCATGAGTTACTCTGGTAAGAATCCTTGTTTACTCCTACATATACGACATACAGGGTTTGTTGCTCTAATTAGTCAATCTTTCCTCCTACTATACTCACACAACATATGTTTGTACACCAGAGTTGATTCTCGGGCCAGAACCTCCATGAGTTAAGTTGGTAAGTCAATCTTTCCTCCTACTATACTCACACAACATATGTTTGTACACCAGAGTTGATTCTCGGGCCAGAACCTCCATGTGTTAAGTTGGTAAGTCAATCTTTCCTCCTACTATACTCACCCTACGTTTTTTGTACACCAGGGTTGATCCTCGGACCAGTACCTCCATGAGTTACTTTGGTAAGTCAATCTTTCCTCCTACTATACTCACACAGCATATATTTGTACACCAGAGTTGATCCTCGGGCCAGTACCTCCATGAGTTACTTTGGTAAGTCAATCTTTCCTCCTACTATACTCACACAACATATGTTTGTACACCAGGTTTGATCCTCGGGCCAGTACCTCCATGAGTTACTTTGGTAAGTCAATCTTTCCTCCTACTATACTCACACAACATAAGTTTGTACACCAGGGTTGATCCTTGGGCCAGTACCTCCATGTGTTACTTTGGTAAGTCAATCTTTCCTCCTACTATACTCACACAACATATATTTGTACACCAGGGTTGATCCTCGGGCCAGTACCTCCATGAGTTACTTTGGTAAGTCCATGTTTACTCCTACGCAAACAACTGACACCAGGGTAGATCCTAAGGCTAGTGTCTTCTAGAATAACAGTGTACAAGGAGCAGTCAGAAAGTTTTGAGACTGTTCTATAATTTTATACTTTGCACTCAGAATAAACAAAAAATTGATTAGCAAAAGATCAATGTATGTGTGAAAAACTGAAAATTTCAATCAGTTATTTACAAAATCAACAAAATAGTAATAATTTGTAAACATACATTTTGCATACGGTTCACTGAAAAGCCTCGGGATCTAGCGAGCGCTTTACTTGTGTTTAAGTCTCAGCTGATGATGGCCTAGACAGTTACAAGACTTATTTCGGTAGCAATTTCCGAGACACTCTTTCTTCGGTCCGTCGCGAGGGAGTCTTTCCTTTTTGTGTCACAATCCGTCCATGTTTTGGCCTTCCTGTGCTATTGGATCATCATCTGTCGATTTGCGACCTTCCGTAAATTGTCGGTGCAATCTAGATATCAATGCCATGGAACACTTCTTGGGTTGTTTAATATTTGATATCATTTTCCGAGTGTCCGTATGGATTCACACCAGCCTTCGCACACAATTTTACAACAGTCCGGTGCTCTGTCCGTTCCAAGCGACGTCATTTTTTTACTTCAACAAAAAATTGCACCTGTACTTTTAAAGTGCACCGCGACTTCAAATGTTGTCAGATTATGTCAAACCTTTGCCCGTGCTTTCCTCTGACGATGAAATGACTTCAACCCAATTTTCACAAGTATTTGGTGCTAAATATGAAAACAATAAACAACTACTGAAAGTGAAACGCAACGTTTTACAAGTTCCAAAGTGCTTCGTGATACCGAACATGGGTTGTTATAGCAACGTCTACGATGCATGGGACATCCAAATATAGTTAACTCTGCACATTCAAAAGAGGTTTTAAAAAAATCATTTACAGAAAACTAAAAGTGCCATGATCTAAATTATTCTGTTTATGCAGGTAGTTTCAGAGCTTTTTGACTGCCCCTCGTACATCTAACACATTGAATTGGTGTAATATTGATATATTTTATGTGTTTGAAGATGGTAACATCTCTTGTGAAGAAGTCTATCATTTCTGCACATTAAAACATCTTGCCTCGAAAACTGGTGGCTCTTGGAATAATCTTCTAATAATATTGGACTAAACCAAGCACATAGTTAAAATATTCACTACAAAACATTCATTCTAGAGTTTGGTTACTTTGGTTCTTCCCGAGAAAGTGAGTTGGGATAATTGTATTCCATTTAGAGCAACTCTAAATTTCCATTTAGAGCAACTCTAAATAAATTCCGGAGTGTGGTAAAAATCATAATACACTAAATATGCTATAAAACTGTTTCAGGGAAAGACACAGTGGTGGTATAGCACCCGGTTGGAAAGTTGTTCACAAAAACAATGTTACGGTGGACAACCGAATGGAAAACCTGTCCCTGGTTCCCGAACATTGCAAGTCTATACCGTACGAGGAGGAACCATCCAACAAAAACAACCGGGAGCAGAGCCTGTACTGGATTGCGGTTCAGCAGTTACACATAGACCCAGTGCACGAGCATTTCCCAGAACCCCCTCACAGTCGACTGTTTAATTGTAATGGTGATGTGATAGACAGTGAAAGTAAGTCTCGGAAAGAGAAAATTGTTTTACAGTTAACATCTATGAGTCATACGGTCGCAATAGGGTCGCAGTGATCTGGTGGTTGCATGCTTGCATCGTTAATGAAATGTTCAGCAGGGCCTTCTCTGGGATTCGCAAATGGAGCCAAATGAGACAAAATAATAAAAGTGGCGATAAAACAATTACTTTGGCGAATGAAATATCCAATGTCAGTCATGAATGTTGTGCATTACTTTCCAATCTCGTCATACACCTTAATTTTCCCCTGTATAATCGCCTAATAACCCAAAATTAGTACCTCTTATTTTCAAGTCCAGAAGCCTTCAAGGCAACACTTGTCCATGATGAGGTTTTGAAATAGGCTTTAATTATAACCGACAGGATAAAATAAACCAGTAATCAGTATAATTCTAGATAAGATTTTGTACTTGTACACATTTACAGTATTTATTTAGAAACCGAAACATTTCCAGATTAATAAGTTTTGGTTTTATGTAAAAAAACTGAGTAAAATGTTCGTTTAAAATATAATTTTATGATTATAATTATTACTAACTGCTTTATTCATGGGCCATACTTCATTTAAAAATACATAAAAATAATTTCGAAAATATTATATGCTATCCAATGTCTCCAATTTGGCTCCAACTTTTTTCATTTGGCGAAATTGGTTGCGAAAGGGAAAAAATGGCCAAGGAGGCCTTGTGTTCAGTTTGACATCCAACAGCTTAAAGGAGCATGCCTCCAGATATTTTTCTGATTTGATATTGTTTAGCCAATCTTGCTTTAGCCAAAGGAGAATGTCTTTAGCCAAACTTTTAAAGCGAAGATGTTTTGAAAAAACAGTGAAGTTGCGGCGAGAAAAGAAATCATAATCTTGCGTTTGTGTACATTTAATTAACTAGTAAAGGGTATGCTTTATTTATGCTTTATTTCTTTTACCTGTTGGGTATCAGTATCTCCATATGATATGCATGCTGCATTGTGCTTATAAGTGAGAGATGAGTTTTTACACAATTTATTAAAATCAAGTACAACTTTTGTTTTATAACCTTATCATTAATATATTTTTCTTTAAATTATTGCCACTACTGGACTCGCCAGACTATGAACAACGGGAGGCGCATTTCAGAATGTGAAAAAACGCCGAACTAAGAACAACGGGGGTCCACCTTTTAGAATGTCCCAAAACGGATATGTATCATATTACATCCGTTCTTTAATTGAAATGAAAACCTACGATTTATCTTTTAATAAAGTATGTTAACGGCTGTTTTCTCAACCAGATTATGTTAATTATCCTCTGAGACGACCGATTTGAATTTGAAATCAGTGTTACTCAAAAAATTTTAGACAAAATCTAACGGGAATTTTAATTCACCAAACGGCCGATGTTTGGCGAATTTTCTATGATTTTTATTCGCCAATTCCATTTTCCTTTCGCCCTTGACGAACTGGCGAATGCTTTGCGCGAGCCTAGGAAATGGGAATTTTAGAAATGATTCAAAGCAGGTGGTCTCTTTATAGAGGTGGTCTCTTGGGCAGGTTTGAACATTGCTGTAGTATTCTGTTAAAGGGACAATGTCTGTAACTTTTAGCTTATAAAACACAAAATAATTACGTTAACAAATATAACACACCAACCATTATTGAATATTTACTAACTAAACCAAGATCGACAGAATTCAATAGCGGAACAAAAAAAGGAAGAACAGCTTTGTGGGGTTGAACTCGTAGCCCACACTAAAATTACTGTCGCAGGTAATAATAGTTGAACATCGCACTAGTCGAGCTCGCTCCCAGCTGAGCTTAACGGGCCAGATGTATTACGTAAGACATATGGTATAAAAACCTAATACGCTAATGGATGTCACGTGATCAGCACAAACTAAATATTGTGGGTCCCACATTGTTTACAAATAATAAATAAATAAAAAAAACTTCAAACTCACGAATGTATTACTATAGGCTTATATGGGACTATGCTCATGATTTCATGTATACATTTCACTGAATAAAAACCAGACAGTTATTTGGCTATGCTTAATATCTGCTTACTTACGGACACTGTCCGTTTAACAGTGATATATGTAGTGCTACATGACACACATATGCAATTTATTACAAAAAATTACAATTTTAGATACATGATTAAGATGTTGTGATTTATAATTCCTTGTTTCTTCACAGTTCCGTGTGCCGAGTCTGGTTGTGTATATTACGAGTGTCACTATCCACCGTGCACAAATATGGAGCAAAACATCCGAGAGTTTAGTATATGCGGCAGGTGTCAAGCTGTAAGGTAAGAAGATATCAGTATACAGTGTTTTAGGCAGAAATTCAAGACTTGGGTGTGCAAATCTGCAAACAGGGTGTGTAAAATACGCACACCACAAAAAAATTGACTGTCATATATAACTTGACGTGTTGAAAATGACGTAAAACATCATACAAACTAAATGTTTAGGTCTAAAATTTCAATTCATGCAATATTTTGAATAAAATCTTCCGTAAAGTGCTTAAATTACCCCTGGTACATGATCTAGAATTAATTTTCTCAAAAATAAGTGATTATTATTTCCGCTAATTCATTATGTTTTGTCTCTTTAGTATATAAAATATCATTATTTGTCGATCAGTTTTAATTAAGTAAGACCCTTGGAATCCCACGAAAAGTTGTCGATCAGTTTTAAGTAAGACCTTGGAGTCCCACGAAAAGTTGTCGATCAGTTTTAAGTAAGACCCCTGGAGTCCCATGGAAAGTTGTCAATCAGTTTTAAGTAAGACCCCTGGAGTCGCATGGAAAGTTGTCGATCAGTTTTTAGTAAGACCCCTGGAGTCGCATGGAAAGTTGTCGATCAGTTTTAAGTAAGACCCCTGGAGTCGCATGGAAAGTTGTCGATCAGTTTTTAGTAAGACCCCTGGAGTCGCATGGAAAGTTGTCGATCAGTTTTAAGTAAGACCCCTGGAGTCGCATGGAAAGTTGTCGATCAGTTTTTAGTAAGACCCCTGGAGTCGCATGGAAAGTTGTCGATCAGTTTTTAGTAAGACCCCTTGAGTTGCATGAAAAGTTGTCGATCAGTAAGACCCCTGGAGTCGCATGGAAAGTTGTCGATCAGTTTTTAGTAAGACCCCTGGAGCCGCATGGAAAGTTGTCGATCAGTTTTAAGTAAGACCCCTGGAGTCACATGGAAAGTTGTCGATCAGTTTTTAGTAAGACCCCTGGAGTCGCATGGAACGTTGTCGATCAGTTTTTAGTAAGACCCCACGAGTCGCATGGAAAGTTGTCGATCAGTTTTTAGTAAGACCCCTGGCTGGCGTGATGTGCATAGCTCCTGGACTGGCGTGATGTGTCATTCTCCTTACTGGCTTGATGTGCATAGCTCCTGGCTGGCGTGATTTGCATAGCTCCTGGCTGGCGGGATGTGCATAGCTCCTGGCTGGTGTGATGTGTCAAGCTCCTTACTGGCTTGATGTGCATAGCTCCTAGCTAGCGTGATATGTCAAGCTCCTTACTGGCTTGATGTGCATAGCTCCTGGCTTGCTTTATGTGTCAAGCTCCTTACTGGCTTGATGTGCATAGCTCACGGCTGACGTGATGTGCATAGCTCCTGGCTGGCGTGATGTGCGTAGCTCCTGGTTGGCGAGATGTGCATAACTCCAAATTGACTGGATGTGCCTATTTATTATTTGGCCTGATGTGCCACACTCCTGGCTGCGCCTAGTTCCTAGTTTGCTTGATGTGCCTAGCTAGGTCCTAACTGACTTCATGTTCCTATCACCCTGTATATGTAATTTATAATAAATTATTTTTTTTGCATTTATCCATGAACCCAAATGTACCCTTAAGATAGTCGTGCAAATCGAGCAAACTTCAATCATTCATTTGAATGTATACCTTTTTTATTATAAAGCAACTTAAGTTTTCGTGTTTTCTCTTACAAGTATCCAAAATAATGTTAAGTTGTCAAAACTCTTTCAGATATTGCGGTGCTTACTGCCAGCAGAAAGATTGGCCCGTACACAAACAATATTGCCGCGAGAGACGACGACCACAAATAGAAGAACTGCCAGATAGATAAGACCACGCCCATTCTATAGTTTCTGAAGTAGATCTAGAATAACTCATGTGTTCAAAAGTGGGTATGGTGGCCAGATGAAAGGAAGGGCAACAATTAATTGCAGGGAACAACATACTTTCACCGAGGATTCTGGAATAGCTTGGTGGTAAATCATTGCAGCTGGGCGACACAGGTGCATCCTGGGGGTGAAGTACAGCTGATTAACGATTAATTAGCCTGAGAAGTTGTGATTGTAATGAGTTATATTGTTCCTCGAATGCTGTTGTACCTCGATTGTGTTGTACCTCGATTGTCAAATATGGTAAAATATCAGGACAACTTCCACACTTTTAAACAGAAAATAATCTGGAATTCCCTAAAAAGCGGGGTATATCCCAGAAAAATTTGGTATAAAAGTTAATATTAAAATACATGTGAGTCTTAATAAGTTATCCCTGATGGATAACCCAGAGGCAGTTTATATTGATTTTAGTACTTAGAAAGTATATAAATTTCACTTTGTCAGAGCTGAAATGATGAATGATTTTGTTATGAGATGGATATTTTCATTGATGTAGTATTTTCACTTTTGATGACAAAAAAATGTCCTTGCTACGTTTTACCCCATATCTCGTTTTTCTGTCTCAAAACACAGCTGTCTCCTGTATGTAGGGAGTGTTATGCCTGCAATCTCCTTGTGTGTGAACTTTTCTCGGCGGTTAATCATGCATTGGAATACCCTATGCATGTGAGATCGTCTCACGTGTGAACTTGCATGTCTGTGATAAAGTGAGCATTCGCATGACGTGGGTACGGTGATAGTTTAATTTCTAGGTTGGCGCTAAGGTTTGAAAAGTCGTAGCTAGTGATGTACCGATTAATCGATTGTAACCGATCATCAGTTACTTGGGCATTCAATTTTGATGATCGATTATGAAAGTCCGTAATCGATCATCGGTAAAATGTAAAAATAAAGCACTTTAATTAATGTTAAAAACAGAAATAAACATAATAATTCTGGAGAATACACCAGTGAAAATGAGCAAATACACTCATTCATATCAATACAAATTATTTTGCTAATTAAAACTAACAATGGCATACCAAACAAGACAGGAAATAGTGATTACCAAAACAGACATTGTTCTAATATTCCAGGCCTAAAACATGGATTATAAACATGCACATTTTATACTTCCTATTGACTAACCGAATATTACCGATGATTGATCGGTTACATCCAGCCAAATTTCAGCCGGTTGCCCATCACTAGCAGTAGCCAACATTTTACAAGCTGAATATAAAATATAAAAAAAAATGACAAAATGCAAAAGCACACAAAGTATCATATATACTATAATCATTTTCACTCGCATTGCCTAACCGAGGGGCATACATGGCCGAGTGGTTAGAGTCTCTGACATGAAATCACGTGCGCCTCGCCGCTGTGACCTTAAATGTTGGTGCGACTATAAAACCGATTCAATTATATTGCCTAGCCAGAAGCTTGTGTGAAATTATTGTATATAGGTTCATCCTCAAAATCGACTCTTGTGAAAAAACTGTATATATTGGTATGTACATTATTTTCAGGTGTGATCACACAGACGGATATTTAAACACAAGTTATACTGTAAATCAAATATTTTACATGTCACAAAGATATGTCTTGTATATTATCGATGTAATTTTCTGGTTTTAAGCAAGATTATTACTTTTTGGTAATCATATTCGACCCAAATTTTGCATGAATGAAACTACCGGTATTAGTGTGCTGTGGGATGTGTTGTGTGTCATCAAAAGTATGAAAAGATTTGTGTTTTGCCAAAGAAACAGAATATTCTGATTTCTGTTTTTGTGAACACAATTCTTCTACAAAAGAGATTGCATTTTTAAACTCCTTGTTATTGACCAAAATTATTAAATATAATTTAAATTTTACATCTAATATTATAAAGTAAAGATGACTGCGATACATATGTCATTACATTGTTTCCTCTAATGTGTGGTTGACCTGATTTTAATAAAACTATGTTGCCGATGTTATTAAACAAAATGGTCGAAATAGTAGAGTGTAGAGAGAACCCCACAACTTGCATGTATGAAATAATGATCATCTTAAAGAGTTATTTCCCCTAGTGTGTTATCCCTTTTTATGCGCATTTAATCAGAAAATAATAGAACTCAAAGTGCCAGGATATTTTTTACACAAAATTTATCATATATTACATTTACGTTGAGGTATGGCCCACCAAGACCCTCACAAGCCTTTTATAGATCAATTAATTTGTTGATGGAAATTTAAAAATTAAATTACATTTACATTATTCCACCAAGCCATAGCTATACATATTTAAAGAGGTATATGTTATGGCTTACTTTAGGGGGGAAAATCACTTCATGTCTCCCAGCTGTTTTATCAATTTATTGTCCTATGGCCAGGTCGTTCGTATAAAAGAGCGTCAGACTAGTCTAATGATATTAGAATTATTCGATTTCGTTTAAAATAAATCTTTATAATTGTCCCAGCATACTTAGCGATTTACTCACGTAAGTTTTTAAGTATTGTCAACTTAAATGTTGGTGGAACACAATTTCACTAAGAATTCCTTAAATACTTAGTTAATTATTTTGATAAGTTTTTAAGTAAAACTTAACGAAATGTTGGTGGAACCGGAGCCGAGTCTAATAAGTAATTTTCGGACATAAACTGCACATGGTTATTGGTGCCCGCTATACGGTTGATTATCGCTCAAATATTTTGATGGTTATCACAGTTTTATTGTTCAAGGCTATTGTTGACTTGGTTTAAAGCAATATGTTTTAATTTTCACCTTAAAAAATATACAGGGCACATTGAGTTTGTTTTTTCCCCCAATTTCTCTGAGATTCCACATGTTGAAGAAAGAGCACATGAACTTTTGTGGATTTACTCTAAATCTTATCATTCCAAAGATATAGTTTGTTTATATATATTGTTTATTTTGACTATTTTGGAACTTCAGCAGTTTCTTTATTAATGATTAATTGTTGATTATTATTAATTTATTCTAATTAATTTTGTGTTAATGGGTTACGATTTTTGACAATGCATTCCGGCTTTTGTTTCTTTAGACAAAAACATTCCTGAAGTTAAAAAGTTACTGTGCTATGCCTGTAATGCTTGGAACAGTGCAGTTACGTTTCATGTATCACTTCAAATGTTTGGTTAAAGAGATAAAAATCTATATATACAAACATTCCAAGATAATTGTAGATAAATTTATTTAAGCGAACTTTCAAGACGCGGTTTTTATTCGGCACAGTGACATGGTACACAATTGTTTGTGGCATGATAGCATGCCGTCAAATTTTAACTAGTACTATTGAAAAAAAATAAGCATGTCCGTCTCTTGGCTCTTAATAATTACATATGTCAAGGTTCATACAGCCTTAAAAAGTCCTTAAGTTTCAGAAGTAGCCTTTAAAAGTCCTTAAATCCACTCAGCCTTAAAAAGTCCTTAAATTCTGACAAAATATCATTAAAGGTCCTTGAATTTTATAATCAGTCGATTAATTATACAAGAGGAATAATATCTGACGTAGTTAAAAAAAAATCGGCAAAACAAACAAACTTCGATAATGTTATGAGTTAAACCAGGCCTTAAAAATGGGTTATTAGGGCCTTAAAATTCCTTAAAAAGTCCTTAAATTTCATAATGTTATTTCTGTATGAACCATGTATGTTGTTGTTGCTTTGTATTAATACGTGTTTAATATGAAGACTGCATTTTTATGGCCGACACTTACATTTTCACTCCGTTTCAAAGTTACGTTAATCGATATAACATTACCACAAATGAGTGACACAATTCTATTCGTCTGTCTTATAGTATTTTATCTATACTAATCAAAATTTGCTAAGGATCACTTTTTTACTGTCTAAATTTCTTGCTGAAATAAATAGCATTATTTCTGTTTTACATAATATATTTAGGGCAGTGTATGGTCATGTGATCTCATGACTTCATTCAAATTGTGGAATTGTTGAAGTATCAATGAAATTAATATCGTTATTGTGAATTAATTTCTAATAAAATTATATGGAAGATTAAAAGTGATCCTTAGCAACTTTTGAGTAGTATATTTGCAGTGCTTTCCCTTTGTTTTTTGAGTTACGGGAAAGTTTTAAAAGTAGGTGGGTGATTTATAGTTCTTCATTTCTTTTGTTGTTGTATTGATGACTGCTGAAAGTAGACAGTCAGCTGTTAAACCAATGTAGGAGGTTAACCTGTAACCCGCTTCATATATATAATGGACTGTTCTTTCTTTGAATTAAGACCATTCCATTTATGTGACAAAGGGTTGTTTTGGGGGAAAATGACTGATCAGCAGATGGACATCGTAAACCCTGATCAGGTGATCGGGGTTTACAGTGGACGCTAAGGCTATTATATTCTTGCTCAGCGGGTTAAGGGTTAACTCACCTATCAATTATTAATGAAAGCTCTTTATTTCAAAACTCAAATGTTATGCGTATTCTAATTAAACGTTTATGAGTGTTTCTACAGAATCACGTGTCACATTGCATTGTTTATGTTATTATAACTTATAGTGTATTTCCTAGTCAATGAGGAGGTGTTAGTTAAGTAGTTACATGTGCTATTGTGCCCGTGTGGTTGCCGGGGTAGAATACAACCACTGCAGACTCACAAACACACTGTCAAATGCAGAGGGGTAGGACCCCCCATTCATTTTGTCTTTTTTAATCATGCTCATTCAAGGTCTTTATCATGCAAACGTGAAAACGTGGCTCCAGCGTAAATGGAGTGTCTACTATAGAATTTGCAGTAACTCTGCAGTTTTGCAGGTAAGAAGGTACAAGGCCCATTCTCCATATATTATCTCGATGTAAATGGAGGATGAGCCTGGCAGGTTCATTCCTATTAGGTGCCATATAACCTTTCATGTGTTGGTGCGCCTTAAAACCCAATTCAGTTGCATGTGCTATTTAAATAAACATTATGCTGTGGATGGAGAGCATAAAACTATTCTTTAGTTACAGTATTTTTATGAAACTTACACAAATATTTGTTTTTGCTTTTAATAGTTCTCAAACGGAACGTAAGCCTAGTGCAAAGATAGTATATCCCTCTTAAATTTTGAAACAGAGTGTTTTATTAGCTCTACTGATCAGAGATCAGCAGAGCTTATGCCGTGGTGCGTCGTCCGTCTGTCCGTCCGTCTGTCCGTCCGTTAACTTTTATTTGTAGCGACTACTCCTCTGAAACTACTGGATGGATATTCATAAAACTTTACAGAAATGTTGCCCATGAAGTCTAGTTGATCCTAGCAAAAATTCATGTTGATGTGAAATCCAAGATGGCCGCCAAAGCTAAAAATAGATTTTTTAAATTCAAGTTTGTAGCGACTACTTCTTGAAAACTATAAGTGATATTGATATGGGACTTTTTCTAAAATGATCAGCATGACATGATGTTGGTCCTTGTCGAAAATCGTTTTGATTTGACGTTAAACATGGCTGCCAGCGGCCATCTTTGTTTACATAGAGTTATATAGTAAAAACTTGTAGCGACTACTCCTCTGAAACTACTTGGCGGATTTTCATGAAACTTTACAGGAATGTTGCTCTTAATGTCTTATTGATCCTAGCAAAATTTCAGATCGGCCAGAAATTCAAGATGGCTGCCACAGTTAAAAATAGATTTTTAAAAAATAAGTTTGTAGCGACTACTTCTTGAAAACTATAAGTGATATTGATATGGGACTTTTTCTAAAATGATCAGCATGACATGATGTTGGTCCTTGTCGAAAATCGTTTTGATTTGACGTTAAACATGGCTGCCAGCGGCCATCTTTGTTTACATAGAGTTATATAATGAAAACTTGTAGCGACTACTCCTCTGAAACTACTTGACGGATTTTCATGAAACTTCACAGAAATGTTGCTCTTGATGTCTTATTGATCCTAGCAAAATTTCAGGTCGGCCGGAAATTTCAAGATGGCCGCCATGGCTAAAGATAGATTTTCAAAATACAAGTTTGTAGCGACTACTTTTTGAAAACTATAAGTGATATTGATATGGGACTTTTTCTAAAGACATGATGTTGGTCCTTGTCGAAAATCGTTTTGATTCGACGTTAAACATGGCTGCCAGCGGCCATCTTTGTTTACATAGAGTTATATAATGAAAACTTGTAGCGACTACTCCTCTGAAACTACTTGGCGGATTTTCATGAAACTTCACACGAATGTTGCTCTTGATGTCTTATTGATCCTAGCAAAATTTCAGGTCGGCCGGAAATTCAAGATGGCCGCCACGGCTAAAAATAGATTTAAAAAAAATAAGTTTGTAGCGACTACTTCTTGAAAACTATAAGAGATATTGATATGGGACTTTTTCTAAAATGATCAGCATGACATGATGTTGGTCCTTGTTGAAAATCGTTTTGATTCGACGTTAAACATGGCTGCTAGTGGCCATCTTTGTTTACATAGAGTTATATAATGAAAACTTGTAGCGACTACTCCTCTGAAACTACTTTACAGATTTTCATAAAACTTCACAGGAATGTTGCTCTTGATGTCTTATTGATCCTAGCATAATTTCAGGTCGGCCGGAAAATCAAGATGGCCGCCACGGCTAAAAATAGATTTAAAAAAAATAAGATTGTAGCGACAACTTCTTGAAAACTTTAAGAGATATTGATATGGGACTTTTTCTAAAATGATCAGCATGACATGATGGTTATCCGAGTTGAACATTATTTTGATTCGACGTTAAACATGGCTGCCAGTGGCCATCTTTGTTTACATTGAGTAATATAATGAAAACTTGTAGCGACTACTCCTCTGAAAGTACTTGACGGATTTTCATGAAACTTCACAGAAATGTTGCTCTTGATGTCTAATTGATCCTAGCAAAATTTCAGGTCGGCCGGACATTCAAGATGGCCGCCACAGCTAAAAATAGATTTTCAAAAATCAAGTTTGTAGTCACTACTTCCTGAAATCAAAATCAATCAGTAGAGCTTCAAGGTCATTGACCTCTTGTTATTATTATTATTATTATTATAATTATTATTATTAATTATATGAACAATCAAGGGTGTTTTAATGGTGGTTATTTCCACATGTTAAATGTTCATGAGAGATTGGAGTCAACATTCTGAATATCTTGTAAATCGTCTGTTCTGTTTATTTTTCTGGAGAAAATCTTCAGTTTTATATGAAGTAATGTAATTGCATTTTAAATATCATAAATTAAATAGTTTCTAAGTAAAACAAATGATTATTAAGAAAAATGGCCGTGTGTTTGCTTTTGGATGGCAGGATGTCTGCAGTACTGGTTCTACCCAGGAATAAGTGGGTGGTCTGCCTCCATCACTTAAAAACAGACACGTATCTTTAAATATTCTGGAAAATGACAAACACCAAACAAACAAAAGCATTTGCAGACAATTTAGAAATTCTTGACATTTAAAAGTTAGAAATAAAATACATTTTTCTGTCAAGTTTCTTTGAAAAAATCTAATTACTGGAAGTTTAATGACAGAAACGTGGTGAAATCTGCAAATTATGTGTTTAACATGTTGTTTATTCATTGTGTAATTCTTAAATTGTACTCTACACATTCGAAATGTGTTCACATACAATTTATTTTGAGCATACATCAAATACGTTTTAAGTGGCCATTGTCTGACTGACAAAATTTCGATATTGAAAAATGTTTTTTTCAAGCTTGAAGCAATTTATAATAGGTACCTGTTTGCATTTTAACTGCATCTCAGCAAAAAAAATATTTTTAAAATAATAAATGGAAAGTGCTTATTGAGATCTCATAGAATGGAAGTAAGTTAATTTTGCAATGTTCAAATTGTGCATGTCACTAAATGTTTGCAATTAATTGAAAATACAATAAAATGTTAATTTTCAAGATGTTTTAGACTACTACGCATTTCTGTACTGTTATTTTCACAGGTTTTTATGTTTCACCATTTCCGTGCCATTTATATTTTATTTTTATTTTTTTTAAAATACACTTTATTAATAATGTGTGTAATTGTATTGAATTTTAATTGTTTGCATTAATTTATTATTGATTGAAACCAATAAGAATTGATTATTGTTATGTTTACATATATTTTTATATAATATTTTCAGGCAATATATAATATGGTTATGGTACCAACATTACTAATTGTAAAGAGTTGGGCCTCAATGTAAAATTGGTCATGGCATTCCTGGGTAGGTCTATAGTACTTTTCAACTTCAAGTGCCTGCTGTTCAACTTCAGATACCACTTGAAACTGTCTATTAAATAATTTTAGAATTATTTCATTATTTGAATTTTGTGTTTCTGCATTTCAAGAACCACATTACTCATTGTCAAGTAAAACTTCAATGTGTTCTGAAAATGTAATGTGTTATAAATAACTAGTTTCATTGGTCCAATTTTTTATCACAAAATGCTTCATTCATATTTTCATTTCGTTGTTTCTATCTTGACATCACTTTCTGGTATTATGACATCCCTTTCTGGTATTATGACATCACGTCATGCTATTATGTTTTTTTAATTGCTGTGAGAAACAGACTGTTTGTATCACTCATTGAGTGATGGGTTTCTTGAAACCAAGAATCACAAAATTCTAAAAATAAAATAATTCTAAAATGATTAAATAGGCTGTTTTGAGTGGTGACAGAAAACAACAATCATGGCTCCAGTGAAAAATGGACTGTTCACAACATCACTTGCAGCAACTCTGCCACTCTGCACTGAAACGGTTCTGGATTTTTTCATTTTCATGTAAAGGAATTGAGGGCCTGAACATTTTATCCCTGCTTGTGTCATATTACCTTTTATGTTGATGCTTATAATGCAATTGGCTAGTGGGAGTGAGTCAACATTTAATATAGGCTGCTCAGGTCCAATTTACAAATTTCTGTGAGAAAAAGGCTTGCTTCATTTATTGTTTGACAATGTTGAACAAGTATACAAATAGCTCTTTGGTGTTAATTACGTGCAGAAGAATCAAAAATGTCTTGCACTATAGCCAAGCTCGATAGCATGATTTGCTTCCCTTTAACTGTAAGTGCCGAGCTGTCATTTCCAATTTCAGGGGAGCAAACTACTCTTTTCTTATCTCAAAAGCTGTAGAGCTGTTAATGGGATGTAATTTTCGGTATTGAATGTAATGTATTACTTTAACACATGCAGATTTTTTACTTCCAACTCGGGGGAGCAAATTACTCTTTTTATCTCAAAAGCCGAAGAGCTTTTTAAGGATATATAATGCTCAGATTTTAATTACCAAGCTGGGCTTTAGACAAGACTGCTAGGTTTAGTTTTAAAGCTAGGCTTAAACTGGGAGATCTCTGCAGTTCAGGGTGAGAAGGTTCTAGGCCCAATGTACATGGAAGATGAGCCTGGCATGTTCATGCCTGTTAGGCGCCATATAACCTTTTCATGTGTTGGTGCGCCTTAAAACCCCAATTCAATAAACTGGGAGATGATGTGTATTCTCGGAGTCTGAAACTATTCGCTGTAAAATATGTTGTCTGACAATATTATAAATTAACCCTTTCATCCCCAATTTTGTAAAATGGACTCTACTCTTCTTTAAGTTGGGTCATTCCAAAGTGGTTCATAGGGGTTGGAAGGGTTGATAAACCAATGAGTGGTATACTAATCTATACTAAATTGATTGCTGTTTTATTCTAACCCTAGTCTGCGTTAATTATTAATAATTATATCGTTTTTACTAACATGTTTTATAGTTTTAACTAGTCGCGTTTACATTTACTAACAAACATTTATATTGTTGATTTATTGTAAGTTACCAAATATTTACCATATACCAAAGTGAACTAGGTAACTTAGAAGGAACCGGATGTTCCATGATCACAATGCTTAAAAATTGCAATAAAATATATTTCGCTTATACAGATTATGATGATTTTGTACGAAAACTGAGCAGAAATCTATTGAACTTAATTTTTCAACTGTTGTTCAGTAACTTGGTATTTTCGTAAAATTTACAGTATTTGCGATGTCAGTATATCTGTGTTATTGAGTTATGTGGCATTTGTGTACATGACAACCATATAGGTATCTTGTTCGGCAACCTCATCGGATCTTGTTCGGCAACCACATAGGGATCTTGTTCATACATGTCATCAATGAATGTCAAAAAAAAAAGTGTGTGAGATATATTTTTATATGACTCAACTTATAAGAACCACTATTTTTGAAAGTTCACTTTGGTACGTTGCGGTGGGGTTTTGTTTTATGTTAGCCTCTTCTAATTCACAAATCTTATTATATTCATTTGACTTGCCAGCTTAAAGCATGTATCTCAGTTCGAACTGATTTGTTTTATGAATTTCTTATGTCAAATTTCGAAGTGGTAATTCTTGAACTTTTTCTATACTTTCGATTTTTTACCAGGCTTGTCATATTTTTTGCCAGTTTAACAAAAAAGCAGTTAAAAAGATGAATTCGCTAAGTAAAGCCTTTGCTTACGGTCGGCTATTGTGTCATGCATAACTTTATCTATTTAAAAACACCATATCTATAAACTTTGTATAAGTTTATTCATTGATCTGTGTTTTCTGATTTAAGAGGGGGGGAAAAAATAAGTTATTTTAAATGCATTCTAACTGACATTTGCATGACACATTTCCCCCACACAAGACATTCAAGGCATTATTTGTATTTTATAAAACTGCATACAAGTTGCTGATATACTGGAAGGTCAGGTGAATGCCGGGTGCTATTTTATTTTCTGTATCAAAATTTGCCATGATTTCATTTGACAACGTTTTGTTGTTCTTTACACTTGTACTCATTTATATTTATTTCTCCAATCATTCAACATTCCTCCTTCATGTGTAACTACTATTACACTTTGTATTAATAAAACTGGAAAAGAAAATGAAGATTGTTCAAAGGTATATTTCACTTGTGATCCTACAATAAGCAGGTGGTGTTGACTGGTAAATCACTTATTGTCCTACAATAAGCAGGTGGTGTTGACTGGTACATCACTTATTGTCCTACAATAACCAGGTGGTGTTGACTGGTACATCGCTTATTGTCCTACAATAACCAGGTGGTGTTGACTGGTACATCACCTATGTCTGTATTCTACAATAACCAGGTGGTGTTGACTGGTACATCACTTATTGTCCTACAATAACCAGGTGGTGTTGACTGATACATCACCTGTGTATGTATTCTACAATAACAAGGTGGTGATGACTGGTACATCACCTGTGTCTGTATTCTACAATAACCAGGTGGTGCTGACTGGTACATCACCTGTGTCTGTATTCTACAATAACCAGGTGGTGTTGACTGGTACATCACTTATTGTCTTACAATAACCAGATGGTGTTGACTGGTACATCACTTATTGTCCTACAATAACCAGGTGGTGTTGACTGGTACATAACCTGTGTCTGTATTCTACAATAACCAGGTGGTGCTGACTGGTACATCACCTGTGTCTGTATTCTACAATAACCAGGTGATGTTGACTGGTACATCACTTATTGTCTTACAATAACCAGGTGGTGTTGACAGGTACATCACCTGTGTCTGTATTCTGCAATAACCAGGTGGTGTTGACTGGTACATCACCTGTGTTTGTATCCTACAATAACCAGGTGGTGTTAACTGGTACATCACTTATTGTCCTACAATAACCAGGTGGTGTTGACTGGTACATCACATATGTCTGTATTCTACAATAACCAGGTGGTGTTGACTGGTACATCACTTATTGTCCTACAATAACCAGGTGGTGTTGACTGATACATCACCTGTGTCTGTATTCTACAATAACCAGGTGGTGATGACTGGTACATCACCTGTGTCTGTATTCTACAATAACCAGGTGGTGATGACTGGTACATCACCTGTGTCTGTATTCTACAATAACCAGGTGGTGCTGACTGGTACATCACCTGTGTCTGTATTCTACAATAACCAGGTGGTGTTGACTGGTACATCACTTATTGTCTTACAATAACCAGATGGTGTTGACTGGTACATCACTTATTGTCTTACAATAACCAGATGGTGTTGACTGGTACATCACTGATTGTCCTACAATAACCAGGTGGTGTTGTCTGGTACATCACCTGTGTCTGTATTCTACAATAACCAGGTGGTGCTGACTGGTACATCACCTGTGTCTGTATTCTACAATAACCAGGTGGTGTTGACTGGTACATCACTTATTGTCCTACAATAACCAGGTGGTGTTGACAGGTACATCACCTGTCTCTGTATTCTACAATAACCAGGTGGTGTTGACTGGTACATCACCTGTGTTTGTATCCTACAATAACCAGGTGGTGTTGACTGGTACATCACTTATTGTCCTACAATAACCAGGTGGTGTTGACTGGTACATCACCTGTGTTTGTATCCTACAATAACCAGGTGGTGTTGACTGGTACATCACCTGTATTTGTATCCTACAATAACCAGGCGGTGTTGACAGTGGTACATCTACCTGTGTCTGTATTCTACAATAACCAGGTGGTATTGACTGTTACATCACTTATTGTCCTACAATAACCAGGTGGAGTTGACTGGTACATCACCTGTGTTTGTATTCTACAATAACCAGGTGGAGTTGACTGGTACATCACCTGTGTTTGTATTCTACAATAACCAGGTGTTGTTGACTGGTACATCACCTGTGTTTGTATCCTACAATAACCAGGCGGTGTTGACTGTGGTACATCTACCTGCATCTGTATTCTACAATAACCAGGTGGTGTTGACTGGTACATCACCTGTGTCTTTATCCTACAATAACCAGGTGGTGTTGACAGTGATCCATCACCTGTGTCTGTATTCTACAATAACCAGGTGGTGTTGACTGGTACATCACCTGTGACTGTATTCTACAATAACCAGGTGGTGTTGACTGGTACATCACCTGTGTCTGTATTCTACAATAACCAGGTGGTGTTGACTGGTACATCACCAGTGTTCGTATTCTACAATAACCGGGTGTTGTTGACTGGTACATCACCTGTGTCTGTATCCTACAATAACCAGGTGGTCTTGACTGGTACATCACCTGTGTCTGTTTTCTACAACAACCAGGTTGTGTTGACAGTGGTACATCACATGTGTCTGTATCCTACAATAACCAGGTGGTGCTGACTGGTACATCAGCTGTGTCTGTATTCTACAATAAGCAGGTGGTGTTGACTGGTACATCACTTATTGTCCTACAATAAGCAGGTGGTGTTGACTGGTACATCACTTATTGTCCTACAATAACCAGGTGGTGTTGACTGGTACATCACCTATGTCTGTATTCTACAATAACCAGGAGGTGTTGACTGGTACATCACGTATTGTCCTACAATAACCAGGTGGTGTTGACTGATACAACGCCTGTGTCTGTATTCTACAATAACCAGGTAGTGATGACTGGTACATCACCTGTGTCTGTATTCTACAATAACCAGGTGGTGCTGTCTGGTACATCACCTGTGTCTGTATTCTACAATAACCAGGTGGTGCTGACTGGTACATCACCTGTGTCTGTATCCTACAATAACCAGGTGGTGTTCACTGGTACATCACCTGTGTCGTCTGTATTCTACAATAACCAGGTGGTGCTGACTGGTACATCACCTGTGTCTATATCCTACAGTAACCAGGTGGTGTTCACTGGTACATCACTTAATGTCTTACAATAACCAGATGGTGTTGACTGGTACATCACTTATTGTCCTACAATAACCAGGTGGTTCTGACTGGTACATCACCTGTGTTTGTATTCTACAATAACCAGGTGGTGTTGACTGGTACATCACTTATTGTCCTACAATAACCAGGTGGTGTTGACTGATACATCACCTGTGTCTGTATTCTACAATAACCAGGTGTGTTGAATGGTACATCACCTGTATTTGTATCCTACAATAACCAGGCGGTGTTGACAGTGGTACATTTACCTGTGTCTGTATTCTACAATAACCAGGTGGTGTTGACTGTTACATCACTTATTGTCCTACAATAACCAGGTGATGTTGACTGGTACATCACCTGTGTCTGTATCCTACAATAACCAGGTGGTCTTGACTGGTACATCACCTGTGTCTGTTTTCTACAACAACCAGGTTGTGTTGACAGTGGTACATCACCTGTGTCTGTATTCTACAATAACCAGGTGGTGTTGACTGGTACATCAGCTGTGTCTGTATTCTACAATAACCAGGTGGTGTTGACTGGTACATCACATGTGTCTGTATCCTACAATAACCAGGTGGTGCTGACTGGTACATCAGCTGTGTCTGTATTCTACAATGAGCAGGTGGTGTTGACTGGTACATCACTTATTGTCCTACAATAAGCAGGTGGTGTTGACTGGTACATCACTTATTGTCCTACAATAACCAGGTGGTGTTGACTGGTACATCACCTATGTCTGTATTCTACAATAACCAGGAGGTGTTGACTGGTACATCACGTATTGTCCTACAATAACCAGGTGGTGTTGACTGATACAACGCCTGTGTCTGTATTCTACAATAACCAGGTAGTGATGACTGGTACATCACCTGTGTCTGTATTCTACAATAACCAGGTGGTGCTGACTGGTACATCACCTGTGTCTGTATTCTACAATAACCAGGTGGTGCTGACTGGTACATCACCTGTGTCTGTATCCTACTATAACCAGGTGGTGTTCACTGGTACATCACCTGTGTCGTCTGTATTCTACAATAACCAGGTGGTGCTGACTGGTACATCACCTGTGTCTGTATCCTACAGTAACCAGGTGGTGTTCACTGGTACATCACTTATTGTCTTACAATAACCAGATGGTGTTGACTGGTACATCACTTAATGTCCTACAATAACCAGGTGGTGCTGACTGGTACATCACCTGTGTTTGTATTCTACAATAACCAGGTGGTGTTGACTGGTACATCACTTATTGTCCTACAATAACCAGGTGGTGTTGACTGATACATCACCTGTGTCTGTATTCTACAATAACCAGGTGTGTTGACTGGTACATCACCTGTATTTGTATCCTACAATAACCAGGCGGTGTTGACAGTGGTATATTTACCTGTGTCTGTATTCTACAATAACCAGGTGGTGTTGACTGTTACATCACTTATTGTCCTACAATAACCAGGTGGTGTTGACTGGTACATCACCTGTGTTTGTATCCTACAATAACCAGGTGTTGTTGACTGGTACATCACCTGTGTTTGTATCCTACAATAACCAGGCGGTGTTGACAGTGGTACATCTATCTGCATCTGTATTCTACAATAACAAGGTAGTGATGACTGGTACATCACCTGTGTCTGTATTCTACAATAACCAGGTGGTGCTGACTGGTACATCACCTATGTCTGTATTCTACAATAACCAGGTGGTGCTGACTGGTACATCAGCTGTGTCTGTATCCTACAACAACCAGGTGGTGTTCACTGGTACATCACCTGTGTCGTCTGTATTCTACAATAACCAGGTGGTGCTGACTGGTACATCACCTGTGCCTGTATCCTACAATAACCAGGTGGTGTTGACTGGTACATCACTTATTGTCTTACAATAACCAGATGGTGTTGACTGGTACATCACTTATTGTCCTACAATAACCAGGTGGTGTTGACTGATACATCACCTGTGTCTGTATTCTACAATAACCAGGTGGTGATGACTGGTACATCACCTGTGTCTGTATTCTACAATAACCAGGTGGTGCTGACTGGTACATCACCTGTGTCTGTATTCTACAATAACCAGGTGGTGTTGACTGGTACATCACTTATTGTCTTACAATAACCAGATGGTGTTGACTGGTACATCACTTATTGTCTTACAATAACCAGATGGTGTTGACTGGTACATCACTTATTGTCCTACAATAACCAGGGGGTGTTGTCTGGTACATCACCTGTGTCTGTATTCTACAATAACCAGGTGGTGCTGACTGGTACATCAACTGTGTCTGTATTCTACAATAACCAGGTGGTGTTGACTGGTACATCACTTATTTTCCTACAATAACCAGGTGGTGTTGACAGGTACATCACCTGTCTCTGTATTCTACAATAACCAGGTGGTGTTGACTGGTACATCACCTGTGTTTGTATCCTACAATAACCAGGTGGTGTTGACTGGTACATCACTTATTGTCCTACAATAACCAGGTGGTGTTGACTGGTACATCACCTGTGTTTGTATCCTACAATAACCAGGTGGTGTTGACTGGTACATCACCTGTATTTGTATCCTACAATAACCTGGCGGTGTTGACAGTGGTACATCTACCTGTGTCTGTATTCTACAATAACCAGGTGGTATTGACTGTTACATCACTTATTGTCCTACAATAACCAGGTGGAGTTGACTGGTACATCACCTGTGTTTGTATTCTACAATAACCAGGTGTTGTTGACTGGTACATCACCTGTGTTTGTATCCTACAATAACCAGGCGGTGTTGACTGTGGTACATCTACCTGCATCTGTATTCTACAATAACCAGGTGGTGTTGACTGGTACATCACCTGTGTCTTTATCCTACAATAACCAGGTGGTGTTGACTGGTACATCACCTGTGACTGTATTCTACAATAACCAGGTGGTGTTGACTGGTACATCACCTGTGTCTGTATTCTACAATAACCAGGTGGTGTTGACTGGTACATCACCTGTGTTCGTACTCTACAATAACCGGGTGTTGTTGACTGGTACATCACCTGTGTCTGTATCCTACAATAACCAGGTGGTCTTGACTGGTACATCACCTGTGTCTGTTTTCTACAACAACCAGGTTGTGTTGACAGTAGTACATCACCTGTGTCTGTATTCTACAATAACCAGGTGGTGTTGACTGGTACATCAGCTGTGTCTGTATTCTACAATAACCAGGTGGTGTTGACTGGTACATCACATGTGTCTGTATCCTACAATAACCAGGTGGTGCTGACTGGTACATCAGCTGTGTCTGTATTCTACAATAAGCAGGTTGTGTTGACTGGTACATCACTTATTGTCCTACAATAAGCAGGTGGTGTTGACTGGTACATCACTTATTGTCCTACAATAAGCAGGTGGTGTTGACTGGTACATCACTTATTGTCCTACAATAACCAGGTGGTGTTGACTGGTACATCACATGTGTCTGTATCCTACAATAACCAGGTGGTGCTGACTGGTACATCAGCTGTGTCTGTATTCTACAATAACCAGATGATGTTGACTGGTACATCACTTATTGTCCTACAATAACCAGGTGGTGCTGACTGGTACATCACCTGTGTTTGTATTCTACAATAACCAGGTGGTGTTGACTGGTACATCACTTATTGTCCTACAATAACCAGGTGGTGTTGACTGATACATCATCTGTGTCTGTATTCTACAATAACCAGGTGGTGATGACTGGTACATGACCTGTATTTGTATCCTACAATAACCAGGCGGTGTTGACAGTGGTACATCTACCTGTGTCTGTATTCTACAATAACCAGGTGGTGTTGACTGTTACGTCACTTATTGTCCTACAATAACCAGGTGGTGTTGACTGGTACATCACCTGTGTTCGTATCCTACAATAACCAGGTGTTGTGACTGGTACATCACCTGTGTTTGTATCCTACAATAACCAGGCGGTGTTGACAGTAGTACATCTACCTGCATCTGTATTCTACAATACCCAGATGGTGTTGACTGGTACATCACCTGTGTCTGTATCCTACAATAACCAGGTGTTGTTGACAGTGGTACATCACCTGTGTCTGTATTCTACAATAACCAGGTGGTGTTGACTGGTACATCATTGTGACTGTATTCTACAATAACCAGGTGTGTTGACTGGTACATCACCTGTATTTGTATCCTACAATAACAAGGCGGTGTTGACAGTGGTACATTTACCTGTGTCTGTATTCTACAATAACCAGGTGGTGTTGACTGTTACATCACTTATTGTCCTACAATAACCAGGTGGTGTTGACTGGTACATCACCTGTGTTTGTATCCTACAATAACCAGGTGTTGTTGACTGGTACATCACCTATGTTTGTATCCTACAATAACCAGGCGGTGTTGGCAGTGTTACATCTATCTGCATCTGTATTCTACAATAACAAGGTAGTGATGACTGGTACATCACCTGTGTCTGTATTCTACAATAACCAGGTGGTGCTGACTGGTACATCACCTATGTCTGTATTCTACAATAACCAGGTGGTGCTGACTGGTACATCACCTGTGTCTGTATCCTACAACAACCAGGTGGTGTTCACTGGTACATCACCTGTGTCGTCTGTATTCTACAATAACCAGGTGGTGCTGACTGGTACATCACCTGTGCCTGTATCCTACAATAACCAGGTGGTGTTGACTGGTACATCACTTATTGTCTTACAATAACCAGATGGTGTTGACTGGTACATCACTTATTGTCCTACAATAACCAGGTGGTGCTGACTGGTACATCACCTGTGTTTGTATTCTACAATAACCAGGTGGTGTTGACTGGTACATCACTTATTGTCCTACAATAACCAGGTGGTGTTGACTGATACATCATCTGTGTCTGCATTCTACAATAACCAGGTGGTGATGACTGGTACATGACCTGTATTTGTATCCTACAATAACCAGGCGGTGTTGACAGTGGTACATCTACCTGTGTCTGTATTCTACAATAACCAGGTGGTGTTGACTGTTACGTCACTTATTGTCCTACAATAACCAGGTGGTGTTGACTGGTACATCACCTGTGTTCGTATCCTACAATAACCAGGTGTTGTTGACTGGTAAATCACCTGTGTTTGTATCCTACAATAACCAGGCGGTGTTGACAGTAGTACATCTACCTGCATCTGTATTCTACAATACCCAGATGGTGTTGACTGGTACATCACCTGTGTCTGTATCCTACAATAACCAGGTGTTGTTGACAGTGGTACATCACCTGTGTCTGTATTCTACAATAACCAGGTGGTGTTGACTGGTACATCATTGTGACTGTATTCTACAATAACCAGGTGGTGTTGACTGGTACATCACCTGTGTCTGTATTCTACAATAACCAGGTGGTGTTGACTGGTACATCACTTATTGTCCTACAATAACCAGGTGGTGCTGACTGGTACATCACCTGTGTTTGTATTCTACAATAACCAGGTGGTGTTGACAGGTACATCACTTATTGTCCTACAATAACCAGGTGGTGTTGACTGATACATCACCTGTGTCTGTATTCTACAATAACCAGGTGGTGTTGACTGGTACATCACCTGTATTTGTATCCTACAATAACCAGGCGGTGTTGACAGTGGTACATCTACCTGTGTCTGTATTCTACAATAACCAGGTGGTGTTGACTGGTACATCACCTGTATTTGTATCCTACAATAACCAGGCGGTGTTGACAGTGGTACATCTACCTGTGTCTGTATTCTACAATAACCAGGTGGTGTTGACTGGTACATCACCTGTATTTGTATCCTACAATAACCAGGCGGTGTTGACAGTGGTACATCTACATGTGTCTGTATTCTACAATAACCAGGTGGTGTTGACTGTTACATCACTTATTGTCCTACAATAACCAGGTGGTGTTGACTGGTACATCACCTGTGTTTGTATCCTACAATAACCAGGTGTTGTTGACTGGTACATCACCTGTGTTTGTATCCTACAATAACCAGGCGGTGTTGACAGTGGTACATCTACCTGTATCTGTATTCTACAATAACCAGGTAGTGATGACTGGTACATCACCTGTGTCTGTATTCTACAATAACGAGGTGGTGCTGACTGGTACATCACCTGTGTCTGTATTCTACAATAACCAGGTGGTGTTGACTGGTACATCACTTATTGTCCTACAATAACCAGGTGGTGTTGACAGGTACATCACCTGTCTCTGTATTCTACAATAACCAGGTGGTGTTGACTGGTACATCACCTGTGTTTGTATCCTACAATAACCAGGTGGTGTTGACTGGTACATCACTTATTGTCCTACAATAACCAGGTGGTGTTGACTGGTACATCACCTGTGTTTGTATCCTACAATAACCAGGTGGTGTTGACTGGTACATCACCTGTATTTGTATCCTACAATAACCAGGCGGTGTTGACAGTGGTACATCTACCTGTGTCTGTATTCTACAATAACCAGGTGGTATTGACTGTTACATCACTTATTGTCCTACAATAACCAGGTGGAGTTGACTGGTACATCACCTGTGTTTGTATTCTACAATAACCAGGTGGAGTTGACTGGTACATCACCTGTGTTTGTATTCTACAATAACCAGGTGTTGTTGACTGGTACATCACCTGTGTTTGTATCCTACAATAACTAGGCGGTGTTGACTGTGGTACATCTACCTGCATCTGTATTCTACAATAACCAGGTGGTGTTGACTGGTACATCACCTGTGTCTTTATCCTACAATAACCAGGTGGTGTTGACAGTGATCCATCACCTGTGTCTGTATTCTACAATAACCAGGTGGTGTTGACTGGTACATCACCTGTGACTGTATTCTACAATAACCAGGTGGTGTTGACTGGTACATCACCTGTGTCTGTATTCTACAATAACCAGGTGGTGTTGACTGGTACATCACCAGTGTTCGTATTCTACAATAACCGGGTGTTGTTGACTGGTACATCACCTGTGTCTGTATCCTACAATAACCAGGTGGTCTTGACTGGTACATCACCTGTGTCTGTTTTCTACAACAACCAGGTTGTGTTGACAGTGGTACATCACATGTGTCTGTATCCTACAATAACCAGGTGGTGCTGACTGGTACATCAGCTGTGTCTGTATTCTACAATAAGCAGGTGGTGTTGACTGGTACATCACTTATTGTCCTACAATAAGCAGGTGGTGTTGACTGGTACATCACTTATTGTCCTACAATAACCAGGTGGTGTTGACTGGTACATCACCTATGTCTGTATTCTACAATAACCAGGAGGTGTTGACTGGTACATCACGTATTGTCCTACAATAACCAGGTGGTGTTGACTGATACAACGCCTGTGTCTGTATTCTACAATAACCAGGTAGTGATGACTGGTACATCACCTGTGTCTGTATTCTACAATAACCAGGTGGTGCTGTCTGGTACATCACCTGTGTCTGTATTCTACAATAACCAGGTGGTGCTGACTGGTACATCACCTGTGTCTGTATCCTACAATAACCAGGTGGTGTTCACTGGTACATCACCTGTGTCGTCTGTATTCTACAATAACCAGGTGGTGCTGACTGGTACATCACCTGTGTCTATATCCTACAGTAACCAGGTGGTGTTCACTGGTACATCACTTAATGTCTTACAATAACCAGATGGTGTTGACTGGTACATCACTTATTGTCCTACAATAACCAGGTGGTGCTGACTGGTACATCACCTGTGTTTGTATTCTACAATAACCAGGTGGTGTTGACTGGTACATCACTTATTGTCCTACAATAACCAGGTGGTGTTGACTGATACATCACCTGTGTCTGTATTCTACAATAACCAGGTGTGTTGAATGGTACATCACCTGTATTTGTATCCTACAATAACCAGGCGGTGTTGACAGTGGTACATTTACCTGTGTCTGTATTCTACAATAACCAGGTGGTGTTGACTGTTACATCACTTATTGTCCTACAATAACCAGGTGATGTTGACTGGTACATCACCTGTGTCTGTATCCTACAATAACCAGGTGGTCTTGACTGGTACATCACCTGTGTCTGTTTTCTACAACAACCAGGTTGTGTTGACAGTGGTACATCACCTGTGTCTGTATTCTACAATAACCAGGTGGTGTTGACTGGTACATCAGCTGTGTCTGTATTCTACAATAACCAGGTGGTGTTGACTGGTACATCACATGTGTCTGTATCCTACAATAACCAGGTGGTGCTGACTGGTACATCAGCTGTGTCTGTATTCTACAATGAGCAGGTGGTGTTGACTGGTACATCACTTATTGTCCTACAATAAGCAGGTGGTGTTGACTGGTACATCACTTATTGTCCTACAATAACCAGGTGGTGTTGACTGGTACATCACCTATGTCTGTATTCTACAATAACCAGGAGGTGTTGACTGGTACATCACGTATTGTCCTACAATAACCAGGTGGTGTTGACTGATACAACGCCTGTGTCTGTATTCTACAATAACCAGGTAGTGATGACTGGTACATCACCTGTGTCTGTATTCTACAATAACCAGGTGGTGCTGACTGGTACATCACCTGTGTCTGTATTCTACAATAACCAGGTGGTGCTGACTGGTACATCACCTGTGTCTGTATCCTACTATAACCAGGTGGTGTTCACTGGTACATCACCTGTGTCGTCTGTATTCTACAATAACCAGGTGGTGCTGACTGGTACATCACCTTTGTCTGTATCCTACAGTAACCAGGTGGTGTTCACTGGTACATCACTTATTGTCTTACAATAACCAGATGGTGTTGACTGGTACATCACTTAATGTCCTACAATAACCAGGTGGTGCTGACTGGTACATCACCTGTGTTTGTATTCTACAATAACCAGGTGGTGTTGACTGGTACATCACTTATTGTCCTACAATAACCAGGTGGTGTTGACTGATACATCACCTGTGTCTGTATTCTACAATAACCAGGTGTGTTGACTGGTACATCACCTGTATTTGTATCCTACAATAACCAGGCGGTGTTGACAGTGGTATATTTACCTGTGTCTGTATTCTACAATAACCAGGTGGTGTTGACTGTTACATCACTTATTGTCCTACAATAACCAGGTGGTGTTGACTGGTACATCACCTGTGTTTGTATCCTACAATAACCAGGTGTTGTTGACTGGTACATCACCTGTGTTTGTATCCTACAATAACCAGGCGGTGTTGACAGTGGTACATCTATCTGCATCTGTATTCTACAATAACAAGGTAGTGATGACTGGTACATCACCTGTGTCTGTATTCTACAATAACCAGGTGGTGCTGACTGGTACATCACCTATGTCTGTATTCTACAATAACCAGGTGGTGCTGACTGGTACATCAGCTGTGTCTGTATCCTACAACAACCAGGTGGTGTTCACTGGTACATCACCTGTGTCGTCTGTATTCTACAATAACCAGGTGGTGCTGACTGGTACATCACCTGTGCCTGTATCCTACAATAACCAGGTGGTGTTGACTGGTACATCACTTATTGTCTTACAATAACCAGATGGTGTTGACTGGTACATCACTTATTGTCCTACAATAACCAGGTGGTGTTGACTGATACATCACCTGTGTCTGTATTCTACAATAACCAGGTGGTGATGACTGGTACATCACCTGTGTCTGTATTCTACAATAACCAGGTGGTGCTGACTGGTACATCACCTGTGTCTGTATTCTACAATAACCAGGTGGTGTTGACTGGTACATCACTTATTGTCTTACAATAACCAGATGGTGTTGACTGGTACATCACTTATTGTCCTACAATAACCAGGGGGTGTTGTCTGGTACATCACCTGTGTCTGTATTCTACAATAACCAGGTGTAGCTGACTGGTACATCACCTGTGTCTGTATTCTACAATAACCAGGTGGTGTTGACTGGTACATCACTTATTGTCCTACAATAACCAGGTGGTGTTGACAGGTACATCACCTGTCTCTGTATTCTACAATAACCAGGTGGTGTTGACTGGTACATCACCTGTGTTTGTATCCTACAATAACCAGGTGGTGTTGACTGGTACATCACTTATTGTCCTACAATAACCAGGTGGTGTTGACTGGTACATCACCTGTGTTTGTATCCTACAATAACCAGGTGGTGTTGACTGGTACATCACCTGTATTTGTATCCTACAATAACCTGGCGGTGTTGACAGTGGTACATCTACCTGTGTCTGTATTCTACAATAACCAGGTGGTATTGACTGTTACATCACTTATTGTCCTACAATAACCAGGTGGAGTTGACTGGTACATCACCTGTGTTTGTATTCTACAATAACCAGGTGTTGTTGACTGGTACATCACCTGTGTTTGTATCCTACAATAACCAGGCGGTGTTGACTGTGGTACATCTACCTGCATCTGTATTCTACAATAACCAGGTGGTGTTGACTGGTACATCACCTGTGTCTTTATCCTACAATAACCAGGTGGTGTTGACAGTGATCCATCCCCTGTGTCCGTATTCTACAATAACCAGGTGGTGTTGACTGGTACATCACCTGTGACTGTATTCTACAATAACCAGGTGGTGATGACTGGTACATCACCTGTGTCTGTATTCTACAATAACCAGGTGGTGCTGACTGGTACATCACCTGTGTCTGTATTCTACAATAACCAGGTGGTGTTGACTGGTACATCACTTATTGTCTTACAATAACCAGATGGTGTTGACTGGTACATCACTTATTGTCTTACAATAACCAGATGGTGTTGACTGGTACATCACTTATTGTCCTACAATAACCAGGGGGTGTTGTCTGGTACATCACCTGTGTCTGTATTCTACAATAACCAGGTGGTGCTGACTGGTACATCACCTGTGTCTGTATTCTACAATAACCAGGTGGTGTTGACTGGTACATCACTTATTGTCCTACAATAACCAGGTGGTGTTGACAGGTACATCACCTGTCTCTGTATTCTACAATAACCAGGTGGTGTTGACTGGTACATCACCTGTGTTTGTATCCTACAATAACCAGGTGGTGTTGACTGGTACATCACTTATTGTCCTACAATAACCAGGTGGTGTTGACTGGTACATCACCTGTGTTTGTATCCTACAATAACCAGGTGGTGTTGACTGGTACATCACCTGTATTTGTATCCTACAATAACCTGGCGGTGTTGACAGTGGTACATCTACCTGTGTCTGTATTCTACAATAACCAGGTGGTATTGACTGTTACATCACTTATTGTCCTACAATAACCAGGTGGAGTTGACTGGTACATCACCTGTGTTTGTATTCTACAATAACCAGGTGTTGTTGACTGGTACATCACCTGTGTTTGTATCCTACAATAACCAGGCGGTGTTGACTGTGGTACATCTACCTGCATCTGTATTCTACAATAACCAGGTGGTGTTGACTGGTACATCACCTGTGTCTTTATCCTACAATAACCAGGTGGTGTTGACAGTGATCCATCCCCTGTGTCCGTATTCTACAATAACCAGGTGGTGTTGACTGGTACATCACCTGTGACTGTATTCTACAATAACCAGGTGGTGTTGACTGGTACATCACCTGTGTCTGTATTCTACAATAACCAGGTGGTGTTGACTGGTACATCACCTGTGTTCGTATTCTACAATAACCGGGTGTTGTTGACTGGTACATCACCTGTGTCTGTATCCTACAATAACCAGGTGGTCTTGACTGGTACATCACCTGTGTCTGTTTTCTACAACAACCAGGTTGTGTTGACAGTAGTACATCACCTGTGTCTGTATTCTACAATAACCAGGTGGTGTTGACTGGTACATCAGCTGTGTCTGTATTCTACAATAACCAGGTGGTGTTGACTGGTACATCACATGTGTCTGTATCCTACAATAACCAGGTGGTGCTGACTGGTACATCAGCTGTGTCTGTATTCTACAATAAGCAGGTTGTGTTGACTGGTACATCACTTATTGTCCTACAATAAGCAGGTGGTGTTGACTGGTACATCACTTATTGTCCTACAATAACCAGGTGGTGTTGACTGGTACATCAGCTGTGTCTGTATTCTACAATAACCAGGTGGTGTTGACTGGTACATCACATGTGTCTGTATCCTACAATAACCAGGTGGTGCTGACTGGTACATCAGCTGTGTCTGTATTCTACAATAAGCAGGTGGTGTTGACTGGTACATCACTTATTGTCCTACAATAAGCAGGTGGTGTTGACTGGTATATCACTTATTGTCCTACAATAACCAGGTGGTGTTGACTGGTACATCACCTATGTCTGTTTTCTACAATAACCAGGAGGTGTTGACTGGTACATCACGTATTGTCCTACAATAACCAGGTGGTGTTGACTGATACAACGCCTGTGTCTGTATTCTACAATAACCAGGTAGTGATGACTGGTACATCACCTGTGTCTGTATTCTACAATAACCAGGTGGTGCTGACTGGTACATCACCTGTGTCTGTATTCTACAATAACCAGGTGGTGCTGACTGGTACATCACCTGTGTCTGTATCCTACAATAACCAGGTGGTGTTCACTGGTACATCACCTGTGTCGTCTGTATTCTACAATAACCAGGTGGTGCTGACTGGTACATCACCTGTGTCTGTATCCTACAGTAACCAGGTGGTGTTCACTGGTACATCACTTATTGTCTTACAATAACCAGATGGTGTTGACTGGTACATCACTTATTGTCCTACAATAACTAGGTGGTGCTGACTGGTACATCACCTGTGTTTGTATTCTACAATAACCAGGTGGTGTTGACTGGTACATCACTTATTGTCCTACAATAACCAGGTGGTGTTGACTGATACATCACCTGTGTCTGTATTCTACAATAACCAGGTGTGTTGACTGGTACATCACCTGTATTTGTATCCTACAATAACAAGGCGGTGTTGACAGTGGTACATTTACCTGTGTCTGTATTCTACAATAACCAGGTGGTGTTGACTGTTACATCACTTATTGTCCTACAATAACAAGGTGGTGTTGACTGGTACATCACCTGTGTTTGTATCCTACAATAACCAGGTGTTGTTGACTGGTACATCACCTATGTTTGTATCCTACAATAACCAGGCGGTGTTGGCAGTGTTACATCTATCTGCATCTGTATTCTACAATAACAAGGTAGTGATGACTGGTACATCACCTGTGTCTGTATTCTACAATAACCAGGTGGTGCTGACTGGTACATCACCTATGTCTGTATTCTACAATAACCAGGTGGTGCTGACTGGTACATCACCTGTGTCTGTATCCTACAACAACCAGGTGGTGTTCACTGGTACATCACCTGTGTCGTCTGTATTCTACAATAACAAGGTGGTGCTGACTGGTACATCACCTGTGCCTGTATCCTACAATAACCAGGTGGTGTTGACTGGTACATCACTTATTGTCTTACAATAACATGATGGTGTTGACTGGTACATCACTTATTGTCCTACAATAACCAGGTGGTGCTGACTGGTACATCACCTGTGTTTGTATTCTACAATAACCAGGTGGTGTTGACTGGTACATCACTTATTGTCCTACAATAACCAGGTGGTGTTGACTGATACATCATCTGTGTCTGTATTCTACAATAACCAGGTGGTGATGACTGGTACATGACCTGTATTTGTATCCTACAATAACCAGGCGGTGTTGACAGTGGTACATCTACCTGTATCTGTATTCTACAATAACCAGGTGGTGTTGACTGTTACGTCACTTATTGTCCTACAATAACCAGGTGGTGTTGACTGGTACATCACCTGTGTTCGTATCCTACAATAACCAGGTGTTGTTGACTGGTACATCACCTGTGTTTGTATCCTACAATAACCAGGCGGTGTTGACAGTAGTACATCTACCTGCATCTGTATTCTACAATACCCAGATGGTGTTGACTGGTACATCACCTGTGTCTGTATCCTACAATAACCAGGTGTTGTTGACAGTGGTACATAACCTGTGTCTGTATTCTACAATAACCAGGTGGTGTTGACTGGTACATCATTGTGACTGTATTCTACAATAACCAGGTGGTGTTGACTGGTACATCACCTGTGTCTGTATTCTACAATAACCAGGTGGTGTTGACTGGTACATCACTTATTGTCCTACAATAACCAGGTGGTGCTGACTGGTACATCACCTGTGTTTGTATTCTACAATAACCAGGTGGTGTTGACAGGTACATCACTTATTGTCCTACAATAACCAGGTGGTGTTGACTGATACATCACCTGTGTCTGTATTCTACAATAACCAGGTGGTGTTGACTGGTACATCACCTGTATTTGTATCCTACAATAACCAGGCGGTGTTGACAGTGGTACATCTACCTGTGTCTGTATTCTACAATAACCAGGTGGTGTTGACTGGTACATCACCTGTATTTGTATCCTACAATAACCAGGCGGTGTTGACAGTGGTACATCTACCTGTGTCTGTATTCTACAATAACCAGGTGGTGTTGACTGGTACATCACCTGTATTTGTATCCTACAATAACCAGGCGGTGTTGACAGTGGTACATCTACATGTGTCTGTATTCTACAATAACCAGGTGGTGTTGACTGTTACATCACTTATTGTCCTACAATAACCAGGTGGTGTTGACTGGTACATCACCTGTGTTTGTATCCTACAATAACCAGGTGTTGTTGACTGGTACATCACCTGTGTTTGTATCCTACAATAACCAGGCGGTGTTGACAGTGGTACATCTACCTGTATCTGTATTCTACAATAACCAGGTAGTGATGACTGGTACATCACCTGTGTCTGTATTCTACAATAACCAGGTGGTGCTGACTGGTACATCACCTGTGTCTGTATTCTACAATAACCAGGTGGTGCTGACTGGTACATCACCTGTGTCTGTATCCTACAATAACCAGGTGGTGTTCACTGGTACATCACCTGTGTCGTCTGTATTCTACAATAACCAGGTGGTGCTGACTGGTACATCACCTGTGTCTGTATACTACAATAACCAGGTAGTGTTGACTGGTACATCACTTATTGACTTACAATAACCAGATGGTGTTGACTGGTACATCACTTATTGTCCTACAATAACCAGGTGGTGCTGACTGGTACATCACCTGTGTTTGTATTCTACAATAACCAGGTGGTGTTGACTGGTACATCACTTATTGTCCTACAATAACCAGGTGGTGTTGACTGGTACATCACCTGTATTTGTATCCTACAATAACCAGGCGGTGTTGACAGTGGTACATCTACCTGTGTCTGTATTCTATAATAACCAGGTGGTGTTGACTTTTACATCACGTATTGTCCTACAATAACCAGGTGGTGTTGACTGGTACATCACCTGTGTTTGTATCCTACAATAACCAGGTGTTGTTGACTGGTACATCACCTGTGTTTGTATCCTACAATAACCAGGCGGTGTTGACTGTGGTACATCTACCTGCATCTGTATTCTACAATAACCAGGTGGTGTTGACTGGTACATCACCTGTGTCTTTATCCTACAATAACCAGGTGGTGTTGACAGTGATCCATCACCTGTGTCTGTATTCTACAATAACCAGGTGGTGTTGACTGGTACATCACCTGTGACTGTATTCTACAATAACCAGGTTGTGTTGACAGTGGTACATCACCTGTGTCTGTATTCTACAATAACCAGATGGTGTTGACTGGTACATCAGCTGTGTCTGTATTCTACAATAACCAGGTGGTGTTGACTGGTACATCACATGTGTCTGTATCCTACAATAACCAGGTGGTGCTTACTGGTACATCAGCTGTGTCTGTATTCTACAATAATCAGGTGGTGTTGACTGGTACATCACTTATTGTCCTACAATAACCAGGTGGTGTTGACTGGTACATCACCTATGTCTGTATTTTACAATAACCAGGTGGTGTTGACTGGTACATCACGTATTGTCCTACAATAACCAGGTGGTGTTGACTGATACATCACCTGTGTCTATATTCTACAATAACCAGGTGGTGCTGACTGGTACATGACCTGTGTCTGTATCCTACAGTAACCAGGTGGTGTTCACTGGTACATCACGTATTGTCTTACAATAACCAGATGGTGTTGACTGGTACATCACTTATTGTCCTACAATAACCAGGTGGTGCTGACTGGTACATCACCTATGTCTGTATTCTACAATAACCAGGTGGTGTTGACTGGTACATCACTTATTGTCCTACAATAACCAGGTGGTGTTGACTGGTACATCACCTATGTCTGTATTCTACAATAACCAGGTGGTGTTGACTGGTACATCACTTATTGTCCTACAATAACCAGGTGGTGTTGACTGGTACATCACCTATGTCTGTATTTTACAATAACCAGGTGGTGTTGACTGGTACATCACGTATTGTCCTACAATAACCAGGTGGTGTTGACTGATACATCACCTGTGTCTGTATTCTACAATAACCAGGTGGTGCTGACTGGTACATCACCTGTGTCTGTATCCTACAGTAACCAGGTGGTGTTCACTGGTACATCACGTATTGTCTTACAATAACCAGATGGTGTTGACTGGTACATCACTTATTGTCCTACAATAACCAGGTGGTGCTGACTGGTACATCACCTGTGTTTGTATTCTACAATAACCAGGTGGTGTTGACTGGTACATCATTTATTGTCCTACAATAACCAGGTGGTGTTGACTGATACATCACCTGTGTCTGTATTCTACAATAACCAGGTGTGTTGACTGGTACATCACCTGTATTTGTATCCTACAATAACCAGGCGGTGTTGACAGTAGTACATCTACCTGCATCTGTATTCTACAATACCCAGATGGTGTTGACTGGTACATCACCTGTGTCTGTATCCTACAATAACCAGGTGGTGTTGACAGTGGTACATCACCTGTGTCTGTATTCTACAATAACCAGGTGGTGTTGACTGGTACATCATTGTGACTGTATTCTACAATAACCAGGTGGTGTTGACTGGTACATCACCTGTGTCTGTATTCTACAATAACCAGGTGGTGTTGACTGGTACATCACTTATTGTCCTACAATAACCAGGTGGTGCTGACTGGTACATCACCTGTGTTTGTATTCTACAATAACCAGGTGGTGTTGACAGGTACATCACTTATTGTCCTACAATAACCAGGTGGTGTTGACTGATACATCACCTGTGTCTGTATTCTACAATAACCAGGTGGTGTTGACTGGTACATCACCTGTATTTGTATCCTACAATAACCAGGCGGTGTTGACAGTGGTACATCTACCTGTGTCTGTATTCTACAATAACCAGGTGGTGTTGACTGGTACATCACCTGTATTTGTATCCTACAATAACCAGGCGGTGTTGACAGTGGTACATCTACCTGTGTCTGTATTCTACAATAACCAGGTGGTGTTGACTGGTACATCACCTGTATTTGTATCCTACAATAACCAGGCGGTGTTGACAGTGGTACATCTACATGTGTCTGTATTCTACAATAACCAGGTGGTGTTGACTGTTACATCACTTATTGTCCTACAATAACCAGGTGGTGTTGACTGGTACATCACCTGTGTTTGTATCCTACAATAACCAGGTGTTGTTGACTGGTACATCTCCTGTGTTTGTATCCTACAATAACCAGGCGGTGTTGACAGTGGTACAGCTACCTGTATGTGTATTCTACAATAACCAGGTAGTGATGACTGGTACATCACCTGTGTCTGTATTCTACAATAACCAGGTGGTGCTGACTGGTACAGCACCTGTGACTGTATTCTACAATAACCAGGTGGTGCTGACTGGTACATCACCTGTGTCTGTATCCTACAATAACCAGGTGGTGTTCACTGGTACATCACCTGTGTCGTCTGTATTCTACAATAACCAGGTGGTGCTGACTGGTACATCACCTGTGTCTGTATCCTACAATAACCAGGTGGTGTTGACTGGTACATCACTTATTGTCTTACAATAACCAGATGGTGTTGACTGGTACATCACTTATTGTCCTACAATAACCAGGTGGTGCTGAGTGGTACATCACCTGTGTTTGTATTCTACAATAACCAGGTGGTGTTGACTGGTACATCACTTATTGTCCTACAATAACCAGGTGGTGTTGACTGGTACATCACCTGTATTTGTATCCTACAATAACCAGGCGGTGTTGACAGTGGTACATCTACCTGTGTCTGTATTCTATAATAACCAGGTGGTGTTGACTTTTACATCACGTATTTTCCTACAATAACCAGGTGGTCTTGACTGGTACATCACCTGTGTTTGTATCCTACAATAACCAGGTGTTGTTGACTGGTACATCACCTGTGTTTGTATCCTACAATAACCAGGCGGTGTTGACTGTGGTACATCTACCTGCATCTGTATTCTACAATAACCAGGTGGTGTTGACTGGTACATCACCTGTGTCTTTATCCTACAATAACCAGGTGGTGTTGACAGTGATCCATCACCTGTGTCTGTATTCTACAATAACCAGGTGGTGTTGACTGGTACATCACATGTGTCTGTATCCTACAATAACCAGGTGGTGCTTACTGGTACATCAGCTGTGTCTGTATTCTACAATAAGCAGGTGGTGTTGACTAATACATCACTTATTGTCCTACAATAACCAGGTGGTGTTGACTGGTACATCACCTATGTCTGTATTCTACAATAACCAGGTGGTGTTGACTGGTACATCACGTATTGTCCTACAATAACAAGGTGGTGTTGACTGATACATCACCTGTGTCTGTATTCTACAATAACCAGGTGGTGCTGACTGGTACATCACCTGTGTCTGTATCCTACAGTAACCAGGTGGTGTTCACTGGTACATCACTTATTGTCTTACAATAACCAGATGGTGTTGACTGGTACATCACTTATTGTCCTACAATAACCTTGTGGTGCTGACTGGTACATCACCTGTGTTTGTATTCTACAATAACCAGGTGGTGTTGACTGGTACATCACTTATTGTCCTACAATAACCAGGTGGTGTTGACTGGTACATCACATATGTCTGTATTCTACAATAACCAGGTGGTGTTGACTGGTACATCACGTATTGTCCTACAATAACCAGGTGGTGTTGACTGATACATCACCTGTGTCTGTATTCTACAATAACCAGGTGGTGATGACTGGTTCATCACCTGTATTTGTATCCTACAATAACCGGGTGTTGTTGACTGGTTCATTACCTGTATCTGTATCCTACAATAACCAGTTGGTGTGGACTGGTACATCACCTGTGTCTGTTTTCTACAATAACCAGGTTGTGTTGACAGTGGTACATCACCTGTCTCTGTATTCTACAATAACCAGGTGGTGTTGACTGGTACATCAGCTGTGTCTGTATTCTACAATAACCAGGTGGTGTTGACTGGTATATCACTTATTGTCCTACAATAAGCAGGTGGTGTTGACTGGTACATCACTTATTGTCCTACAATAACCAGGTGGTGTTGATTGGTACATCACCTATGTCTGTATTCTACAATAACCAGGTGGTGTTGACTGGTACTTCACGTATTGTCCTAAAATAACCAGGTGGTGTTGACTGATACAACACCTGTGTCTGTATTCTACAATAACCAGGTAGTGATGACTGGTACATCACCTGTGTCTGTATTCTACAATAACCAGGTGGTGCTGACTGGTACATCACCTGTGTCTGTATTCTACAATAACCAGGTGGTGTTGACTGGTACATCACCTGTGTCTGTATCCTACAATAACCAGGTGGTGTTCACTGGTACATCACCTGTGTCGTCTGTATTCTACAATAACCAGGTGGTGCTGACTGGTACATCACCTGTGTCTGTATTCTACAATAACCAGGTGTTGTTGACTGGTACATCACTTATTGTCTTACAATAACCAGATGGTGTTGACTGGTACATCACTTATTGTCCTACAATAACCAAGTGGCGCTGACTGGTACAACACCTGTGTTTGTATTCTACAATAACCAGGTGGTGTTGACTGGTACATCACTTATTGTCCTACAATAACCAGGTGGTGTTGACTGATACATCACCTGTGTCTGTATTCTACAATAACCAGGTGGTGATGACTGGTACATCACCTGTGTCTGTATTCTAAAATAACCAGGTGGTGCTGACTGGTATATCACCTGTGTCTGTATCCTAGAATAACCAGGTGGTGTTCACTGGTACATCACATGTGTCGTCTGTATTCTACAATAACCAGGTGGTGCTGACTGGTACATCACCTGTGTCTGTATTCTACAATAACCAGGTGGTGCTGACTGGTACATCACCTGTGTCTGTATTCTACAATAACCAGGTGGTGTTGACTGGTACATCACTTATTGTCTTACAATAACCAGATGGTGTTGACTGGTACATCACTTATTGTCCTACAATAACCATGTGGTGCTGACTGGTACGTCACCTGTGTTTGTATTCTACAATAACCAGATGGTGTTGACTGGTACATCACCTGTGTCTGTATTTTACAATAACCAGGTGGTGTTGACTGGTAGATCACCTGTGTCTGTATTCTACAATAACCAGGTGGTGTTGACTGGTACATCACTTATTGTCCTACAATAACCAGGTGGTGTTGACTGGTACATCACCTGTGTTTGTATCCTACAATAACCAGGCGGTGTTGACAGTGGTACATCTACCTGCATCTGTATTCTACAATAACCAGATGGTGTTGACTGGTACATCACCTGTGTCTGTATCCTACAATAACCAGGTGGTGTTGACAGTGGTACATCACCTGTGTCTGTATTCTACAATAACCAGGTGGTGTTGACTGGTACATCACATGTGACTGTATTCTACAATAACCAGGTGGTGTTGACTGGTACATCACCTGTGTCTGTATTCTACAATAACCAGGTGGTGTTGACTGGTACATCACCTGTGTTCGTATTCTACAATAACCGGGTGTTGTTGACTGGTACATCACCTGTGTCTGTATCCTACAATAACCAGGTGGTGTTGACTGGTACATCACCTTTGTCTGTTTTCTACAATAACCAGGTTGTGTTGACAGTGGTACATCACCTGTGTCTGTATTCTACAATAACCAGGTGGTGTAGTCTGGTACATCAACTGTGTCTGTATTCTACAATAACCAGGTGGTGTTGACTGGTACATCACATGTGTCTGTATCCTACACTAACCAGGTGGTGCTGACTGATACATCAGCTGTGTCTGTATTCTACAATAACCAGGTGGTGTTGACTGGTACATCACTTATTGTCCTACAATAAGCAGGTGGTGTTGACTGGTACATCACTTATTGTCCTACAATAACCAGGTGGTGTTGATTGGTACATCACCTATGTCTGTATTCTACAATAACCAGGTGGTGTTGACTGGTACATCACGTATTGTCCTACAATAACCAGGTGGTGTTGACTGATACAACACCTGTGTCTGTATCCTACAATAACCAGGTAGTGATGACTGGTACATCACCTGTGTCTGTATTCTACAATAACCACGTGGTGCTGACTGGTACATCACCTGTGTCTGTATTCTACAATAACCAGGTGGTGCTGACTGGTACATAACCTGTGTCTGTATCCTACAATAACCAGGTGGTGATGACTGGTACATCACCTGTGTCTGAATTCTACAATAACCACGTGGTGCTGACTGGTACATCACCTGTGTCTGTATTCTACAATAACCAGGTGGTGCTGACTGGTACATCACCTGTGTCTGTATCCTACACTAACCAGTTGGTGTTCACTGGTACATCACCTGTGTCGTCTGTATTCTACAATAACCAGGTGGTGCTGACTGGTACATCACCTGTGTCTGTATTCTACAATAACCAGGTGGTGCTGACTGGTACATCACCTGTGTCTGTATCCTACAATAACCAGGTGGTGTTCACTGGTACATCACCTGTGTCGTCTGTATTCTACAATAACCAGGTGGTGCTGACTGGTACATCACCTGTGTCTGTATCCTACAATAACCA
>JAWPHD010013148.1:62500-70539 GCA_037043455.1 Cyrtodaria siliqua
ATATATATTCAATTCTTACACATATATATTCCCTTCTTACACATATATACACATATATATTCCGTTCTTACACATATATTTCGTTCTTACACGTACATATTCCGTTCTTAGGCATATATATTCCGTTCTTACACATATATATTCCGTTCTTTCGCATATATATTCAGTTCTTACTCATATATATTCCGTTCTTACACAAATATATTCCGTTCTTACACATATATATTCCGTTCTTACGCATATATATTCAGTTCTTACGCATATTCAGTTCTTACACATATATATTCAGTTCTTACACATATATATTCACTTCTTACACATATATATTTAGTACTTACACATATATATTCAGTACTTACACATATATATTCCGTTCTTACACATATATATTCCGTTCTTAAACATATATATTCAGTTCTTACGCATATATATTCCGTTCTTACACATATATATTCCGTTCTTACGCATATATATTCAGTTCTTACGCATATATATTCAATTCTTATACATATATGTTCAGTTATTATGCATATACATTCAGTTTTACGCATATGTATTCAGTTCTAACGCATATATATTCCGTTCTTACACATATTTATTCTGTTCTTACACATATATATTCCGTTCTTACACATATATATTCAGTTCTTACACATATATATTCACTTCTTACACATATATATTCCGTTCTTACACATATATATTCAGTTCTTACAGATATATATTCAGTTATTACGCATATATATTCAGTTCTTACGCATAAATATTCATTTCTTACGCATATATATTCATTTCTTACACATATATGTTCAGTTCTTAAACATATATATTCCGTTCTTACACGTACATATTTCGTACTTACACATAAATATTCCGTTCTTACACATATATATTCCGTTCTTACACATATATATTCAGTTCTTACACATATATATTCCCTTCTTACACATATATATTCAGTTCTTACACATATATATTCCGTTCTTACACATATATACACATTTATATTCCGTTCTTACACATATATTTCGTTCTTACACGTACATATTCCGTTCTTACACATATATATTCCTTTTTTACACATATATATTCCGTTCTTTCGCATATATATTCAGTTCTTACTCATATATATTCAGTTCTTACACATATATATTCAGTTCTTACAAATATATATTCAGTTCTTACACATATATATTCAGTTCTTGCACATATATATTCAGTTCTTACACATATATATTCCATTCTTACACATACATATTCAGTTCTTACACATATATATTCACTACTTACACATATATATTCCGTTCTTACACATATATTCCGTTCTTACACATATATACACATATATATTCCGTTCTTACACATACATATTCCGTTCTTACACGTACATATTCCTTTCTTACACATATATATTCCGTTGTTACTCATATATATTCCGTTCTTACGTATATATATTCAGTTCTAACTCATATATATTCACTTCTTACACATATATATTCAGTTATTAAACATATATTCCGTTCTTACACATATATACACATATATATACCGTTCTTACACATACATATTCCGTTCTTACACGTACATATTCCGTTCTTACACATATATATTCCGTTCTTACACATATAAATTCCGTTCTTAAGCATATATTCAGTTCTAACTCATATATATTCAGTTCTTATACATATATATTCACTTCTTACACATATATATTCCGTTCTTACACATATATATTCAGTACTTAGAGATATATATTCAGTTCTTACGCATACATATTCAGTTCTTACGCATACATATTCAGTTGTTACGCATATATATTCATTTCTTACACATATATGTTCAGTTCTTACACATATATATTTCGTTCTTACACGTACATATTCCGTTCTTACACATATATATTCCGTTCTTACACATATATATTCCGTTCTTACACATATATATTCAGTTCTTACACATATATATTCCCTTCTTACATATATATATTCAGTTCTTACACATATATATTCAGATCTTACACATATATACACATATATATTCCGTTCTTACACATATATATTCCGTTCTTACACAAATATATTCCGTTCTTACACATATATATTCCGTTCTTACGCATATATATTCAGTTCTTACGCATATATATTCAGTTCTTACACATATATATTCAGTTCTTTCAAATATATATTCAGTTCTTACACATATATATTCAGTTCTTACACATATATATTCAGTACTTACACATATATATTCCGTTCTTGCACATATATATTCCGTCATTACACATATATATTCCGTTCTTACACATATATATTCCGTTCTTACACATATATATTCAGTTCTTACACATATATATTCAGTTCTTACGCATATATATTCCATTCTTACACATATATATTCCGTTCTTACGCATATATATTCAGTTCTTACGCATATATATCATTTCTTACACATATATGTTCAGTTCTTACGCATATATATTCAGTTTTACGAATATATATTCAGTTCTTACGCATATATATTAAGTTCTTACACATATATATTCCGTTCTTACGCATATATATTCAGTTCTTACGCATATATATTCAATTCATATACATATATGTTCAGTTATTATGCATATATATTCAGTTTTACGCATATGTATTAAGTTCTTTTGCATATATATTCAGTTCTTACACATATATATTCAGTTCTTACACATATATATTCCGTTCTTACACATATTTATTCTGTTCTTACACATATATATTCCGTTCTTACACATATATATTCTGTTCTTACACATATATATTCACTTCTTACACATATATATTCCGTTCTTACACATATATATTCAGTTTTTACAGATATATATTCAGATATTACGCATATATATTCAGCTCTTACGCATAAATATTCATTTCTTACGCATATATATTCATTTCTTACACATATATGTTCAGTTCTTACACATATATATTCCGTTCTTACACGTACATATACCGTTCTTACACATATATATTCCGTTCTTACACATATATATTCAGTTCTTACAGATATATATTCCCTTCTTACACATATATATTCAATTCTTACACATATAAATTCCCTTCTTACACATATATATTCAGTTCTTACACATATATATTCAGTTCTTACACATATATACACATATATATTCCGTTCTTACACATATATATTCCGTTCTTACACAAATATATTCCGTTCTTACACATATATGATCCGTTCTTACGCATATATATTCAGTTCTTACGCATATATATTCAGTTCTTACATATATATATTTAGTTCTTACAAATATATATTCAGTTCTTACATATATATATTCAGTTCTTACACATATATATTCAGTACTTACACATATATATTCAGTACTTACACATATATATTCCGTTCTTGCACATATATATTCCGTTCTTACACATATATATTCCGTTCTTACACATATATATTCCGTTCTTACGCATATATATTCAGTTCTTACGCATATATATTCAGTTCTTAAACATATATATTTAGTTCTTACAAATATATATTCAGTTCTTACACATATATATTCAGTTCTTACACATATATATTCAGTACTTACACATATATATTCCGTTCTTGCACATATATATTCCGTTCTTACACATATATATTCCGTTCTTACACATATATATTCCGTTCTTACACATATATATTCAGTTCTTACACATATATATTCAGTTCTTACGCATATATATTCCGTTCTTACACATATATATTACGTTCTTACGCATATATATTCAGTTCTTAAACATATATATTCCCTTCTTACACATATATATTCAGTTCTTACACATATATATTCAGTTCTTACACATATATACACATATATATTCCGTTCTTACACATATATATTCCGTTCTTACACAAATATATTCCGTTCTTACACATATATGATCCGTTCTTACGCATATATATTCAGTTCTTACGCATATATATTCAGTTCTTACACATATATATTTAGTTCTTACAAATATATATTCAGTTCTTACACATATATATTCAGTTCTTACACATATATATTCAGTACTTACACATATATATTCCGTTCTTGCACATATATATTCCGTTCTTACACATATATATTCCGTTCTTACACATATATATTCAGTTCTTACACATATATATTCAGTTCTTACGCATATATATTCCGTTCTTACACATATATATTCCGTTCTTACGCATATATATTCAGTTCTTACGCATATATATTCATTTCTTACACATATATGCTCAGTTCTTACGCATATATATTCAGTTTTACGAATATATATTCAGTTCTTACGCATATATTCAGTTCTGTCACATATATATTCAGTTCTTACACATATATATTCCGTTCTTACACATATTTATTCCGTTCTTACACATATATATTCCGTTCTTACACATATATATTCAGTTCTTACACATATATATTGACTTCTTACACATATATATTCCGTTCTTACACATATATATTCAGTACTTACAGATATATATTCAGTTCTTACGCATATATATTCAGTTCTTACGCATACGTATTCAGTTCTTACGCATATATATTCATTTCTTACACATATATGTTCAGTTCTTACACATATATATTCCGTTCTTACACATATATATTCAGTTCTTACACATATATATTCCCTTCTTACACATATATATTCAGTTCTTACACATATATATTCAGTTCTTACACATATATACACATATATATTCCGTTCTTACACATATATATTCCGTTCTTACACAAATCTATTCCGTTCTTACACATATATATTCCGTTCTTACGCATATATATTCAGTTCATACGCATATTCAGTTCTTACACATATATATTCAGTTCTTACATATATATATTCACTTCTTACACATATATATTTAGTTCTTACACATATATATTCAGTACTTACACATATGTATTCCGCTCTTACACATATATATTCCGTTCTTAAACATATATATTCAGTTCTTACGCCTATATATTCCGTTCTTACACATATATATTCCGTTCTTACGCATATATATTCAGTTCTTACGCACATATATTCAATTCTTATACATATATGTTCAGTTATTATGCATATACATTAACTTTTACGCATATGTATTCAGTTCTTACGCATATATATTCCGTTCTTACACATATTTATTCTGTTCTTACACATATATATTCCGTTCTTACACATATATATTCAGTTCTTACACATATATATTCACTTCTTACACATATATATTCCGTTCTTACACATATATATTCAGTTCTTACAGATATATATTCAGTTATTACGCATATATATTCAGTTCTTACGCATAAATATTCATTTTTTACGCATATATATTCATTTCTTACACATATATGTTCAGTTCTTAAACATATATATTCCGTTCTTACACGTACATATTCCGTTCTTACACATATATATTCCGTTCTTACACATATATATTCCGTTCTTACACATATATATTCAGTTCTTACACATATATATTCCCTTCTTACACATATATATTCAGTTCTTACACATATATATTCCCTTCTTACACATATATACACATATATATTCCCTTCTTACACATATATTTCGTTCTTACACGTACATATTCCGTTCTTACACATATATATTCCTTTTTTACAAATATATATTCCCTTTTTTCGCATATATATTCAGTTCTTACTCATATATATTCAGTTCTTACACATATATATTCAGTTCTTACACATATATATTCAGTTCTTACACATATATATTCCATTCTTACACATATATATTCAGTTCTTACACATATATATTCACTACTTACACATATATATTCCGTTATTACACATATATTCCGTTCTTACACATATATACACATATATATTCCGTTCTTACACATACATATTCCGTTCTTACACGTACATATTCCGTTCTTACACATATATATTCCGTTGTTACTCATATATATTCCGTTCTTACGCATATATATTCAGTTCTAACTCATATATATTCACTTCTTACACATATATATTCAGTTCTTACACATATATACACATATATATACCGTCCTTACGCATACATATTCCGTTCTTACACGTACATATTCCGTTCTTACACATATATATTCCGTTCTTACACATATATATTCCGTTCTTAAGCATATATTCAGTTCTAACTCATATATATTCAGTTCTTATACATATATATTCACTTCTTACACATATATATTCCGTTCTTACACATATATATTCAGTACTTACAGATATATATTCACTTCTTACGCATACATATTCAGTTCTTACGCATACATATTCAGTTGTTACGCATATATATTCATTTCTTACACATATATGTTCAGTTCTTACACATATATATTCCGTTCTTACACGTACATATTCAGTTCTTACGCATACATATTCAGTTGTTACGCATATATATTCATTTCTTACACATATATATTCCGTTCTTACACATATATATTCCATTCTTACACATATATATTCAGTTCTTACACATATATATTCCCTTCTTACACATATATATTCAGTTCTTACACATATATATTCAGTTCTTACACATATATACACATATATATTCCGTTCTTACACATATATATTCCGTTCTTACACAAATATATTCCGTTCTTACACATATATATTCCGTTCTTACGCATATATATTCAGTTCTTACGCATATCTATTCAGTTCTTACACATATATATTCAGTTCTTACATATATATTCAGTTCTTACACATATATATTCAGTTCTTACACATATATATTCAGTACTTACACATATATATTCCGTTCTTGCACATATATATTCCGTTCTTACACATATATATTCCGTTCTTACACATATATATTCCGTTCTTACACATATTTATTCCGTTCTTACACATATATATTCAGTTCTTACGCATATATATTCCGTTCTTACACATATATATGCCGTTGTTACGCATATATATTCAGTTCTTACGCATATATATTCAGTTCTTACACATATATATTCAGTTCTTACAAATATATATTCAGTTCTTACACATATATATTCAGTTCTTACACATATATATTCCGTTCTTACACATATATATTCATTTCTTACACTTATATGTTCAGTTCTTACACATATATATTCCGTTCTTACACGTACATATTCCGTTATTACACATATATATTTCGTTCTTACACATATATATTCAGTTATTATACATATATATTCACTTCTTACACATATATAATCAGTTCTTACACATATATATTCCGTTCTTACACATATATACACATATATATTCCGTTCTTACACGTACATATTTCGTTCTTACACATATATATTCCGTTCTTACACATATATATTCCGTTCTTACACATATATATTCCGTTCTTACACAAATATATTCCGTTCTTACACATATATGATCCGTTCTTACGCATATATATTCAGTTCTTACGCATATATATTCAGTTCTTACACATATATATTTAGTTCTTACAAATATATATTCAGTTCTTACACATATATATTCAGTTCTTACACATATATATTCAGTACTTACACATATATATTCCGTTCTTGCACATATATATTCCGTTCTTACACATATATATTCCGTTCTTACACATATATATTCCGTTCTTACACATATATATTCAGTTCTTACACATATATATTCAGTTCTTACGCATATATATTCCGTTCTTACACATATATATTCCGTTCTTACGCATATATATTCAGTTCTTAAACATATATATTCCCTTCCTACACATATATATTCAGTTCTTACACATATATATTCAGTTCTTACACATATATACACATATATATTCCATTCTTACACATATATATTCCGTTCTTACACAAATATATTCCGTTCTTACACATATATGATCCGTTCTTACGCATATATATTCAGTTCTTACGCATATATATTCAGTTCTTACACATATATATTCCGTTCTTACACGTACATATACAGTTCTTACACATATATATTCCGTTCTTACACATATATATTCAGTTCTTACAGATATATATTCCCTTCT